>JABFPM010000758.1:0-25198 GCA_022817325.1 Idris sp. 1 HC-2018 | reverse complement strand
AAACTAATTTCTAAAAAATGTTGGGCTCTGCTAAATAACTCTTATAAATCAATAAAAATTATATTGAAACTTATTTTTACATTTTAATTCAATATATTAATTTATTTAAAATTCAAGTTACTAATGTAAACTTATATTACTTTCTGCAAAATTTCAATTATTATATTATTATGATTTTTAACAGTAAATAAAAAAAACAATAATTTTAATGTGATTTAATTTTAAAAGTTTTCTGATAAAATAAACATGTAAATTAAACCAAAGTTATGTTTTGAACAAAAAATTCACTTTATTTTAAGATATTTTTAATTTTATATTATTTATTTAGGATTTTCAAAGGTTCTGCATAAAAGTTTAATGTAATTTAATATCAAGAGTGATGTGTGCGTTATGCTTGTACAAAAATAAGCGAAATATATGAATCTTTAAAATATTGCATGATCACGGTCGGTCAATATATAATCACATATGATTTTTCCTCAATCGCGTTCATAATCTAATACACTCTTGCATGATTGTATACAATTTGGATAGTCGTCTCTACCGGATTTTTAACTACATAGCAGTCGATTGCATGATATAGAAATTTAGAACTCAATTAAACTTTGTATTTAAAAATAATCATTAAGATTTTTACACGTAATCGTCACATTTTCAAGCAATTTAATAAATGATGTATTTGGATTATAATAAAAAATATAGGCAAATATAATTTGTCTTTCCCAACTTTATTAACGATGATCTTTTTTTTTCATAAGGAATAAAACAGCATTTGCAGCATGAAAATAATTTTTTAAATTTGATTCTTCATATTTGCTTTAAAAGCACCTTATACTTTTCTGTCTCCCAGCGATATTTAGAGGATAGATTTGAGCCTACAACCAATTTTGAGAAATGAATTTTTTTTATATACAAAAAAAATTATTTTGACTAAAATCAACATATCTACCATAAACTTTAAAGATTTTTATATCTAAAAATATTTTTTATTATTGAAAATCATTAAATAAATTAACAAAATACTAGTTTTAAAAAAGTGTATATTGCATTCATAAAACGTTATCATTATAAGTAGTACCATTAATAGTATTACGAATCCACCACCGCAATTCAAAATAGAAATCTTGAATTATTTTCTAAAAAATAATTTTTTTAATTTTGAAGTGATTAATGATTTTTTTCTAGGTCGAGAAATTTTATTCCATCATTTTTAAGAACATATATTTAAAGTTTAGATATTAACAATGTAAGACAACGTTTTTTTTACCTAAATTTTATTTCAATAGGGTCAATTTAAAGATAATTCAATACACTTTCATAATATATCAATCCTAATTTGCACTGTACATGAATTGTTATAACCAAACAACAATTAATCAAAATTTGTCCGAAAATCATGAGATAGGGGTTTATTATTAATTTTTCGAGTTAAAATGAATTGGCCCCTTATTTTTATTGAATTTGGAAGCCATTTGGGGAGCTCTCGTCAAAAAATAAAATTTTTGTGAAATAAGGACCATCCTAGTGCCTGGAGCCACTGTGATTTTTAATAATTATGTATAAAAAAAATTATCATAAACAAAATGAACTGATGAACTGTTTTTTTTAGTAACCGATTAATTTATAATAAAATAATATAATTAAAGCACATGCTGTTAAGTTTAGAACAATCATTGAACAGCGCAACAATCTTTTTAATGACAACCTTGATTTCTGTTAAATTAATTAAATAAATATTTTTGTTGATAAAAATTTGACAATTTATTATAATTTTCCAATATTTCTTTAAATAGATCTGATTTTTGAATTTTTAAATAAATAATAAATATTATTAAACAATTTTATAGTGAGTGGCTCTAGCCAAATAAAATTTTTTATTTATTATTGTTATACAAATTAATATTTAATAATGTTTCTAATCTAACTTACACAATTATAATTGTTAATGAAAATACTTTAGTTTAACTTTAGATCCGAAGATCAAAAAAGTTTATTTTGTCTACCAAAAAATGTTTTCTTAATTAATATATTAATAAATACATATAACATTTAAATTTTGTAAAAAATTCAACCGAAATATCAGGAATATTTTTATACGCGATAAGTAAAAATATTTATGTAAAAGTTGTTTTAGTGTTTTTAATAATTAAGATGGCTCTAGGCACAATGCGGCTCTAGGGTCAAGCCTCTTTCCTACTATTTCGATCTTTTAGATATCGCATTTTAGAAAGCACCAAGTAAAATAAAGTAATTTAAAAAATTGCTAATTTATACACGAATGCAAAACTAATAAAATTCAGGTTTTTATTTTTTATTTTGTAATAAAATCAATTACATATAAACAAGCTCTATTACCGTAATTATCTTATTTTTTATTTACTTTTGAGAAAAGTATTTGATTTATAGACCATTTTTAATCACTAAATTCTCACTAATTTTACCCATAAAAGTAAAGTAAACATTGAAAAATTCAATTATTTACAGATCAAGTTATAGTGTTCAACATTTTAGTTATCAGACTAAAACCAGTTATGAGAAATTGGCCACTAACAAGTAGAAGTTTTACGTGATTTAAATATGAAATTGTAACTCAACACGCACGAATATTGCTTAAAGTTTGAAATCGATAAGTGAGCATGATTCTCCGATAAAGTGTATTAAATTTGATTATTTATTCACTTTTGTCTTGATAATTGGAAGTTGTTAGTATGACCGTACTTAATTGAAATTATTAAGCACCTCAAACTCTGTATCATTTTTTTTCTTTTATTTTTGGCTTAAACACAAGGTCAAAACTTCATGACAAATAAAAAACACTCTTTTTGGAGATTAAACTTCGAATTTTTGACCCTTTTCTGGTACGCATTTTTAATATCTCAAACGAAAAGTTGTCTTGCGAACAAACATCAGAGTTGTCCGTTCACTTCCATACATTTCCTTTCAGTGTCATTCTCACATTCTCCCCGCTTTCATATTCTCCAACTTCAAACATACCCTCGAAGCCTTCCCTCACAATATTCATATTCGAACAACTTTGGAAAACTCGTATCCTACCTAAAATAAACTATGCCAATTTCGAACAGCGCTAAAGCACAACAACTTGTTCCAATATAAAAATGTCCCAAGTATTTGTGTAAAATCTTGTACGTATCATAAAATGTGTCACCAAGCATAAAATTGTTCAATGTATTCAGAGAGAACAAAAAAAGAATAACATAAATGAATTTAACAAACAAATAAATAAGGATCAGAGTTTTCACATGATAATAGCATTTAATAATTTTTAATACTAAATAGAAGATTGAATACAAAATTTGTAGGCATATAACAGCAGCTAGTGAAAAAACAAAATGCTTGCAAAAAGAAATACTTTTTCTGATTTCAAAATAAAAACTTAGTTCGAAAAATATATAAAACAAAAATTAGTAACCTTTTTTTTCTCGTGACACACAAACCTTCATTTGAATAATGAAAATATCTTCAATATATAAGTGTTCTTTATAAAATAATGTCGAGATTTTGTTGCGAAATGTACGTATTTTTCATGATTTAAAAATTCAACCCTTTACTGAGATGCTCTCCGTGACTTTTATTCGTACTTCAGAAAAATGTTCTCATTTTATCGAAACAATACACAAACTATTAAAGAAGAAATAATTTATAACTTAAAACTGGCATTGAAAATGACTGACATTTTTACAAATAAAACAAAAACAATCTACGAAATATCAGTGCGAAAAAAAATTGAAGATCGATAATTTGAAACAACTGATATTCGATATGAAAACAGTTCATTGATATTTGCGGACAATAACACACATAGTTACGCGATCTGGTAACCATTTACAATATGCGCATGTAGATACAATTGCACCTAACATATGCATCTGTTTACGTTTGAAGGCATGAAAATTTGACACTCATATGCACACATTAGGCGCGGTTACAGGTGTGCATACATCTGAACGTTTTCACGATCAACATTGCAAATAATTAAAGTCCTTACACAATGAGTGTACATGTTTGAAATTACATGTGTACTGAAGATAATTTAATGTTTGTAAATATAGTATTATTATTTAAACTTAGAATATAGAAGAAATTATAAAGAATATTCTGTTTCAGAAGTATCAATCCAATATCACATTTATAATATATTTTTAAGAATAACTTATAACCTATAGAAAATATGTAGATAATTTATAATTTGCAATTATCAACACTCAACCTTGATCGAGACTATACAATAAATAAAGTAATAACATTTAATACTTTTGTTTGATCAATTTTATATTTACTAAACAATTTGCATTATTGATTATAGTAATAAAAATAGTACAAATAAAATGTTATCAAAAGAAAAAAACTGATCAGTTGAGAGGAGTTTAACTCAGTCGAGTTAACTCAGTGAAACTACAGTTATTATAAACGAAAATTCGGTTACTTTAACAAAATTATTCAGTTGTTTACAAAATCAACAATACATTGGAGTTATTATAACCTAAACTGTAGTTGTTTTAACTGAACTTAGCAATAATTGTCGTTGGATAATTTTGAGCTCAACATTAAATAATAAAAAATGTATTAATCAAAACTTTTAAATTGAACTCTAACTAAATAGAAAAAATGAAATTAAATTAAATATTGCCTTATGGATGTGTAAGATAGAGCAATTTATATAAAATAATACCAATAAATAAATATCAACAGTATTTTGTTAATAATTCTAACTCAATTAAAATATTATTTTTTATCTGAATTTAACATTCCGAAAGACTATGCAAATGTAGACAATTTTATCTGCAAAATACTTTTAATGGTTTTATAGTCTTTATTTTCTCACAGTTATTTGGATATATTATTCTTTTCTTTCATTGTAAATAGAATATGTTTAACGTAGTTCGTTATTTTATCCTTTTACGTCCAACTATAGTATTTCTTTCAATTTTTACCAGTATTTATTTTTAAGCTTCAAATTGTAATTAAATGTTTTCAAATTTTATACAAAATTTTTCAAAATAAATTTTTATTTCATGGTTTATTCTGAATTCACCATATTTTCAATCGAAATCAATTACATATCAAGAATCAAAAAAATTCAATAAAAATTGAAAATTAAAATTTTTTGTGATTTGAACATATAACCAATAAAAAGTACGGCTTTATAACCAATATTAAGTACGGAATTCTTCAACAAATAATGTCAATGATTGAAAAGAAAATATCAATTTTATATTTATAAAAGTATGGATAGGAGAAAAAAAACCAAAAAGTTGTAAATTATAAATTTTGTAAGAAATTGAAAAGGAAAAATACTTGGTTATTCTTTTTTTAAGCAAAAAATTTTTTATAAATCAAAATATATTCAAATTTTTTAGTAGATAATAATGCCCAAAAAATATTTTCAACAAAATTTCAAAGAATTTATTTCTGCGTTGTAATATGATTTTTTAGAGTGTGAATTTCAATTGTTAAAAAATATGTAAAATTTACGATTCCAAAAATAAATTTAGATTACAAATAAAATATTTTGTATAAAAAAGTACACTCAATTTTCATAATAAACTACTTTCGAATATAATGATCATTTCCTCAAAATAAATTTATGATCATAATAAATTTTTATATCCGTTAGTCTTTTTATTGTAAACGAAGAACTTTTAATATACAATCCACTATCACATATTGTTTTGTCGTAAAATTTTTTTGAAAGTAATAATTTTGCCAAGAGTTTCGCCAATTTCGTCAAAGGCGTATATAATATTAATATAACTTTTTACTGTATGATTTTTAATAAGCATACCTCCAAGGTTCTTATTAAATCCTAAATATATAGTTCGTCTTTGTGTTTGAAATTACCTTAATAACAACTTTTATGTGAACATAAAACTCTTACACTTACTTCATTCAAAATAATAGAATTCGTCGGATATAGAAAAATGTTTATTTTATAAAAAAAACTTTCTTCATTATGCTAAAAATGACATAAAGAAACACCGATATCTTCTGATTTGCAAGTGTTGACAAATAAATTTCTTTCAGGTTTTATGTCATTTTTTTGAAATAAAATATTTGATTCTGCTTTATTTTATTTTTTATTTGCTATTAAAATGCAAATAACTCAACTTAATTTAATAGTACACTTAAAAAAATTAAAATTATTTCCAAGAGTTGAATTTTAACTTAAAAATCAATGTTACTAGTTCACTAATTTACAGCATGATTGGAATAATTAATATTAGTGTAAGTATTATAATTGATAAAGTTAATATTGTACAGTGGGTCAGAGGACCCTGATCTTTGACCGAGAATAGAATATTTATCAATGGCTTTTCTTTTTTAAATGTTGTTATTGGAATATCCAATATAAAGAAACTCTGTATCACGTTGTCTGCTCCAATTTTTTGGATTCAAAAACGACTCAAACTATTAATTTTTTCCGAATTTCTGTAATTTTTCATACAAATTTTTGATTTAACTAAATATATGTAGTTAATTTGATTGACTTTATTGTATAAGTTTATATATTTTTAGAAAGGCTTAATAACTCAAAGTAAAACAAATTAACAAAAGATTATAGGTTAAATCAAAAGATTTTATAAAAAATTGCAGCAATTTGGAGAATTTTTTTTAAATGGTCTGGTTCTTTTCTGAAGAAGTAGGTAAAGTGGAGCAGGTTTTTTCACAATCAGATAATTCAATAAAAAATAGTAAAAAAACGAAAAGCTATGTAAAAGTAAATCTTTTTGGTACTATTTATTTAATTTTGGACAAAGATCAGGTTTCCTCTGGCCTACTGTGTATTGTTATAATTTTGAGTTTTAATTAGTATTTTTGAACAAAAATCTGTCAAAAACGTTTTTTATGGTACTTAATACAATGTGATTTATTGAAATTGTATAATAGTTTTATCAGTAAATAAGTTTTCCACAATATTTATTAACATGAATAGCTAATATTAACCTAAAAATATGTACACTATTAACAGAGCCATCGCAAATACATCTTTGAAATATATTTATAATTCAAAAAGATGTAACTTTGTTTACGAGCAATAAAAGCACATTTTTGGTGTACCATTGAAAAGCTTAGGTATACAATTGTAAGCTTGCAAACTCTACAACCGAAATTAAATTTTTTTAGATCTATTTGGGCTTGCATTTCGGTTATTTTAAAATTAAAATAAAATGTTATGTTTTAATTAATTAAAAATTGGTTCTTGAACCATTTATAAACTTTTTTTAACTAAATTATTCCATTATTTTGAAAGATATTAGATATTAAATACTTGCCAGCCTGAAAGCTCACGTGAAAGACAAAGATTTGCAAACATTGAAATATAATTAAACATAAAACGAAACAATTTATTCTTGAAATTCCCAAATTTAAACATAATTAATAATAATAAATTATCAAAATACTTCCAAAAGTTGATCGGGTTTTACAACCTTTAATATAAACTCAAAATTAAGTTCATTTAAACAGTATACTTAACTATTAATGAAAGAAAATTAAATTTTGGATACAGGGTTTGAAACTACGTCAATTTCATTAATAAGTAAATTTTACGTGAAGTTAAAAATAAATTTTTTTTATCAAGACAGAATCAAAAAACTTCCATTACAATTTAATTTTTCATACGATTTCTTAAATCCTATAAATTGAAATTGACATTTTGAACAAACATTATTGTTAATAAAATTCTTTAAAAAAATTTTGCAACATAAAAAAACTACCTCATAGTTTCCAAACAAATGTACATGCTTTATTTCAAACAATTATAGTCCCAAAAATCCTGCAGCTATCCAACAAAAATTTCTTCTCAAGATATACACCAAACTAAAATGAATCTCTTACCTCCTTGTCCCTGTTCTTCATCTCCTGTCTCCTGGGAACGTCGCTCTCCCCGTCGGCGTACACAATATTCCTAATATAGCCATTAAAACGTGGCTCAAAAATAACGCTGGGCAGCGCAAGCAGCGTGAGCTTACTGTTGTACCAGCTGGGCATGCCGCCCACATAGACGTCCGAATTGGCGCCGAGTTTGCCGAACTCAAACTCCTTGCCGCGTGACGTGCTGCTAGCGACGACGTCATCCACGGCCAAACTCGTGTTCTCATTGTTTCGCGTGATCTGCACTTTGTGCCAGCGGCCGTCGCCGAGTTCGCGGCCGACGGTGACAATTTGAGCGCCACCCCCGAGGTTGTACCTGAGCCGGAGCGCGCTCTCCACCAGCTTCAGTTCGAAAAAGTCGTAGGTGCCGCCGTCGTCCGTGTACAAAAGCAGACCGTTGCCCTGTTCGGTTTTGAATTCTAACTCGAGGGTGCCGTTCAACGCGGCGTTCCACTTGCGGAATTGCGCGTAACTCGTCGAAGAGCCCTCCAGGACAAAGGACAGCGCGGCGCCCAGGGTCAGCGCCAATATTATCGTACGCCCCGCGAGACGCATTTTCATCAACCCTCCTAATCGTCGGACACAACGTTTTGCTGTTGCTGTCCTGTCACGGCCACTGGGGCCTCCTTGGTGTCCATGGCGCAGTGGTCCCCGAGAGACTCGTCGCACCGATCATGATCACTATCCATATAAAAAAAAAGACGGCGATTTCTTTTTACCTCTGCAAAAGCACCTCAAATTTTTGTAAAGCAACACTTTCTCGTAATAATACTCGAAGCACGATGGAAACTAATATTTCGTGAGCGCGCGTTATTTCACGATCGATCCACAGCTACCTTGCCGGCAAGTACTCGCGTACGCCCCATTTTTCTCTGCTGTGTGCAGTTTGGTTCTGTTTTGCGGGCTGACTGACATACAACAGCTTCAATAATCCGAGGGGATGCAAGCCTGTCCTGAGAGAAAGTTGAGCGCGACTTTTATAAGCATTGCTCCCGCAGCAGAGAAGTGGAGTCGTGTGCTCTTAGATTCGAAAGCACAGTCGCACACACGGCTGAAAGCACCGCGAGCTCAGCCAAAAGACGCACCCGACAGCCAGCATGGCGCAGCCGCATACACACTCGGGGGGTAGTTTCTAGGACGGCGCGCGTCGTCGGTGAAACGATTCGTTGCTCCAACCTACTACGCTGTTGAAGTGACGTTGAACCGCGCGATTACGTAATCGGCCTGACAATCCGGACGTCTTGCGAGTCACGAGGTCAACATTTCTTTAATACTTGTGTGTGAATTTTTTTACTTCTTTTTTTATATTTCTTTCTTTTTTTTTGACTGTTGACCTCAGTTTTGAAGCTGTTAATTTTTAGAGTAAATTAGGAACAATTTGTTTATAAATGGTATTTGGAACAATGTACTGAATTTCAGAGGATTAAGAAGCGGCTTTGGAAATTTAATTTTGAAGGATATCGATTAGCTAGGATGTATTATTTATGTATTCTATTTTGCTTTTATTGTATTGTGATTCTGTTGGTTGGAAAAAAATTAAAAATTGAGCTTCTTTGACATGTACTTTTTTACGTTATTATTGCAATTAATACCTTTTATAACATCAAAATTAAATAAAGTATTTTTAAATATTTTTGTCAATTGTTTTGTGAAAGCACAAATTTTAGTTTAATGTTTTATAAATGACTGTGAAAAGTTAATGCAGAAAATATTTAGTTTTTTTTAAAAACTCGAAACATACACTATGAATTTATTTTAATCGACTTCTGAAGCATAATATTTGAGTTAACCAAAAATGATAATTTATTTTAAAGATGAAGTTTTTTCAATATTAAAATTAAAGTTAACGAACAAGATAACAAAAAAAATGGAGGAACCAAATGGCTACAAGAGAATTCAAGTTTCAAGTTTAAGATTTCGGGTTCCCCCTTATAACGATGTCACCCGAGATACCATGTTACATGAAGAATAAAAGGAAACTTTCTAGTCCATCGAGGGTTTGGATGAAGAGATCTTACCAGCGTCAATAAAACCACCCATAAAAGACTGAGCAAAATGAATAAATAACTTTGAGTACTTAAAGCAAAATCAGTTGCAATAAAATGTGCTGCTTGAAACCATAAATAATTTTTTATATTTTAAAATACTTTAAATAAAACATAGTTTCAATAAAAAATTTACCATACGTAAATCTCGATTGTTTTCAGAAATAGAAAATTATTGTTTTTAATAATAAATTCTGAAAGAATATTGCTTTAACATATTTGATGTATCAAATTAACTTTAATTAATAAATTTATTCCACTTTATCTTTAAAAGTTGAAAAATTAAAATTTATTTACATAATTTAAATATAATTTAATAACAATAAAAGCTCCAATATTTTTGTCATACAAACTTCGATTCCATTCAAATTGAATTGATTTAAACTAATTACAAAAACAATTTAAAATATCGGTTACGTCAAAGTTAGATTGCTGAGAAAATCAAATTAAAAATTTATATATAATTTTGCCAGCAGTCGTGATAAACTTTATCACAAAAATATGATTATAATAATTAATGATAACAAAACAACTTTATTTTTCATGTAACTTTTAAAAGTAGTTGACTCTAAGCCTTACATTTAGTTTGATAAATTTAGTTTACAGCAAGATTTTGTGTGTTTAATGTCTTTATACTATTGTTTTGAATCAATAAATATTTACAGTGTAACGTTGTAACGATGAATTACGTCTGCCTTGGACAAACTTTTAAGTAATGCTGACACGATGTTATTTTGTTAAAATGTACGACAGTACGTTAATCTAACTGCGAATGGTTTACAGCCAAACTCATCACACATCCAAAGGTCACACCTCTCTAAACACGTAACATGTACCATGTTCTAAACTAAATGATAGTCAAAGTCAGAAGCTTTATAGTTTAGTCACCACAGACTGTCACATCTTACGAATGAAATCACATAAACAGTGACAATAATATTGTGTGCATTAACATAAGTTCTAACACAATAAATCCCATGACAGTGGTTTACGTATTCCATACAAATGTACTTTCTAGCTCAAGAAAATGGTAACAATTCGAAGTTTACCACAAATGTCAGAAAATTTATTATTTTTCAAAAGTAAAAGTAAAATAGTTTTACAATCGTTATCGTAAACTGCATTTATTTGGTTAGTGAAAATCAGGTCTTGAAAAGCTCACAATCGCGAGGCACTTGTTTTCACTGGATCTTCTCGCTATCAAAGTGCTCCTTAAATAAGTCCGCTTCTTACCATTGTGGTGATTGTTTCAAGCAATTTCTAATTCAATCAGACGCTCGAAATGATCTTCAACCACAACACACTTATTGATCCATTCTGTTAATTGTTTTAAACAACTCAAAGCATCTTATTTGTCTTTATTGTTTAATGCAATAATACTTTTAGAAAATTATCTAGTTCAAATTAATTAATGGGATTTTAAATTGTTAATTTAAATTTTATATACTTGACATATATGTTTCAAAAAGTCCGAAAAATAGTAAAAAAATTTTATATCTGAGTTCTCGTTTAAAAAAACTAAATATCTGCCTCTTGAATGTTCTGATTTCAATTAAATGTGGGCCAATTAGTATACTCGTAAATGTAAGTGGCCAAAGGCACTGATTCAATCTAACATTCGCCGATGTGAAGCTACATTTCAATAGCGCTTATTGCCAATTTACGGCGCCATGACTTCTAAAGCTGGGTTTGTCTGTGATCAACACTGAAGAGAGAAAAAAATCGTGATCTCTTTGCATTTTTTGCTTCTGTATGTATATTGATTAAAGACTATACAATCGTCAGGGTGATCACTGTTATGAAGCTTTTGATGTTGACAACTCATGAAGTTTAGAATTTTTGTCAGACTTGGGATTACAAATTTATGATTAAAAAAAAATTAATTTCTTTGTAGATTAATATTTACAATATCAAATATAACAGCAACTTATTTTAAAAGTTTGTAACCTTTTACGTTCAAATTTCAATTATTCATACTTCCATTTACAAAAGAAAATTCTTTCTTCTCTGTCATTTTCGAAATGGAAAATTTTACGTGACAATTTAAAAAAATCGATAACCATTTTCTTGTACTTATGTGCAATAAAGTGTGTGTGTCAGCAAATTTATTAACTCAAATTTATAAAATTGACACAGTTGAATTGCTTCAAAGGGACTGACTTACAACAAGCATTTATTTTCGACGAAAACTTGAAGTACCTTTTATTTTTGCGAAAAATTCACGATATTTGAAATAAATTTTTATATTACAGGGTATGTTTGATCAATAAATTTATGATTTTGATTACATCGATTGATACTATAAGTTACACTCTAATCGATTTCAAATTTTTAAGTGTCATCACTTACAAAGATAGAAATAACTTATCGGCTGAAAAAAAATCTTTTCTAACTAAAATTAAATCTTATCTGGGATATACGTACAGTTTGCTTGTGGACAATTAATGTCACCTTTTTTTTATTTATTATTACATACTATAGGGCTTATCCTTGGTCATCTTTAATGGAAGTATCTATCATTAAACTGGTTCAGTTGTAGATATAGCGCAGAAACTCATGTGGGTTCGTCGTTGAAATACACACCAGCTGCTCTGGGAACACCACAGGGCTCTCATTCATGACCACCACCATTAAATGTCTTCATTAACTCATTGACCTGGACAGATCATCAAACGTTTTGGTGCAGCGAGATTTTAAAAATAAACCATCATTTTGTTGCAATAAAATTAACCCCATAAACAATTCTTAGCAAGAATAAAAAATTCTTTTTATCAGTATCTCCTCAAATTATTTTTATAAAATCCTTTTTATCTTTGTTCTAAAATGGAACATGGTTAATGAAACGTATTTGAAAAATGAATTTCACTCTTTTACATTGTATTAAAGTGTGAAAAAAATATATTATTAAAAAACAATAATTTACAATAAATCAAAAAATCTTATAAACTTACATTTTAAGTATTACATTAGCAAACTAGAAAATTAGTTATTTATAACTAAAACTTTGTTTGCAAATAAGCAACTTAAAACTAAATAATCACGTTGACTGGAACGTCGATGATAATGACACAGAAGTTATATTTTAATTACTGAATGTGTTACTTAAGACAATACAAGACGCAAGTTGGTTCGTCATATCAGAAGCAAAGTGTTGCGTCTCGAAAACAAGCAGCTTTTGAATAACCATTGTAACAAACTTTGCCGGCTAAGTGTGTCTAAGCTTACTTTATCAAAGGTATGTGTGTATTTCATGCTGAAACAAGTTTTAATAAAATATTTCATGAATATTTTCGACACTCTCAAGTTCAAGAAAAACATGCTATAAACATTTATGGAACCGTTTCGTGAAACTTTCAATACATCGGAACACAATCGTCCCCGATAAATTGTGCATATACATATATACATACATGTTGGAGTATAATTTTAAAAAAGCAAAGCCACCCCCGGTTAAATTGTATTGAAAAATACTCGTGTCAATAAAGGCACTTGCAGTTAGAAAAACACTTCAATTCGTTCTTATTTACGGGATCCTGACAGCGACAAATCAGCCCGGCATTTTGCAGTACACTTTTATTGTTCCTGGCTGTATAGCTCTGCTAAGAATGGCGTCCATTGAGTAAACGCAGGAGAGTCGCATCGTTTGCTCAAGTGCCTCATACATTTATGCCTTGGCAAGAGAGAAAGTACACGCACTTGTAAATGAACGTCTTGCCTATATTCATATAAATGTCAAGCGCACTCAAACCAAAAAAACAAACCAAGCTTATTTTGTAAAGTGCAAATTACATTATCGATCAAGTTCTGACTTTATTGAATTTATTTAACTGATGCTGAGTACAAAAATTGTATTTTATTGAGAAATTTTATTTAACTATTAAATAATTTGTAACTCAGTTTAAATATAGTTTAAGTAAATTAATAATGGCTGTAAATGTAGTTATAAATTGTCTTTATACTCGCTATATTTGACCCTCTGTTGTTGAAAACTTTATTATCCGAAAGTAGTTGATAATCTTTTAACTTTGCATCATTTTATATTTAACCAGCATGATTTCATTAAACTTTTGGCAGAATAATTGAAGCTGCTGTTTCATTACTTCATTTACAAAATAAAAATAAATAAATAAATAAACTGTTTCATTTTGAAGAACAAATAAAAAGTAACTATGTTCAAATTTCAGTTTATTATTTAAAGTTTGTTTCCTTTCAATAAAGTTGTCGACAAATTGTATACTGCGCGAGTTTCGTGGGGCGGAGTGTTCACGTACTTTGAAGTGCGAAGAATTTGCCTCGTATAAGCATAATGCGTCAATTTTCAGTACGGCATCGTTTTCGCGCCACTTTTTATAAGCAGGGTCTAGAAAAAAGGAATATAAGTGTACTACTCTCGACGAAACAAATGCACCGGCCTAGAAAAAGCGTGTGCTTTCAACCGTTAATTTTATTGTTATAACGCTGTCTGGGGGATGTGACTTACGGGATGAAAAAAAATCATTTTTATGAGTTAGACGAGAGCAATTCACAAAAGCTTTTTTTGTTCATCGTCAAAAACATATTAAAACGTATATATTCTTCATCAACGTGAAAGGCGAACGCAGAAATAAAAAATAAAAAAAGTTAAAAGAGAAACCCTCGAAAGGCAATTCACTCTGTTTGTTGTTAAATTATAAATCAACTTTTAACACTTGTTTGCTTGTGTGTAATTAATTCTGCGGAACGATTATAAAATTACATTTGTTTCATCACTCATTAAAGTTTTGTACGTGAAAATTGGCCATACCCATTTCTTTAAACACCGAGAATATTTGTCGAAAACGACAGAAACAATTCGCTTGTAAATTAGAACAAAGTCAATTTGCTAACAGCATTTTTGACTTTTTGCATGTTTTTCATTGACTCAACTCAACTTGGCTGAATAATGAACCCTGAAACTGCGCTTTTCTTTTTTTTTCTTTATTAAAATAGATTGTACAGGAAAAACTCGAGAACAGAATGAATAATGAAAGTAATAAAAAAAAGTATAATAAAAAACGATACAAGTTATGTTCGTGTTGTATCGTTTCCTCAGATCGAAGATTTCATGGTGAACTGGCGCCCTTACTCAGCATTACCACTTCATTTTTTTTTCTTCTTGCTTTCAAAGTTCAAGTGCCTATGCATCGTCCTGCGAATCTAAATTTATTGCAAGTGTTAGCTCGAGACCGTCATTGTGGAATAAAAATTTAATTAATTTCTTAAATGATAAGCAAAATCAGATTTCACTTTAGTTTCGTGATGAAAAAATAATTGAAATCGTAAACAGTGAAAGTGATTAATGCTAAATGAACGGATAAAAGTAAAAGTTTAATCACCGAAAAAAGAAAATAAAAATTCACTTTTAATTTATATGTTGGTAGAATTTTTTTTAATGAAACAGATATACAAAAAAGTTAATAAATTTAACTTTTGAAGAAAGTGAATCAATTTATAATTCGACTTCGTATTTGTCACTATAAAGTGTCTAGACCCTTGATCGTTTGTCATTCAGAATAGTCAAGGGATCTATGCTAGTGGCTCACCACCACGTTAATCTAATTTCCACAAGCTATTCGAAAACGAGGGTGATCCCGCGATCGGCTGAATACAAACAATACAAAGTATCTTATGTTTCCGTAACTGGGTCTAAATTATGTTACAAAAAGAATTATAATCAAAATTGAAGAAATATCCAAAGAAAAAAATTTTTTTACAAACAGAAAAAAAGCAAAATAAAGGAGCAGGAAATTAAGGTGATTTAAATTAAATTATGAATCTTTCATTGCGGCAGAATAAATGTTAATAAAAGAAATGTGATTTGTAATTCAGTTTGTGAAAGATAACAATTGATTTAAATGCACAAAACGGAGTCAAACGAAAAGGTAAAAAAGCGTTGTCTTAAAATGGAAACGGCATTTCAATTCCAAGAAAGGAAAGATAAAACTTTCTTTTTTCTTTTTAAGCAAATTCGCGTAATGCTTGAATGACCAATTTTGAGGGCTGTATATATTAGGACAGTTGTGCATCGATGTGCATATATTTGATATTGGTTAAAGTTTGCTTTTATATGAAAAAACAACAAAAATTCAGAAAAGGGCCGGCAAGTGGAGTGAAGCTGTTTCGTGATGACTCAAGATAGTAGATAAGTCTAAACACGACCGGACACACCAACATACGCTACCGCCATCTGGTGTTATTCATGAAAATGTGTTTTTTCCTACTCTACCGACAACATATATATGAAAAATTTAATGAATATGGATTTATTGTTCCAGGAAAAAGTAATTGAATTAAGATAATAGTAATATTGATTGCGCTTGATTTTCTTCAATGAAAAATGAAAAAAGTGATTAAGACAAAAATAAAAAATCATTTCAGACCCAGTTAGGTGTTGTTAATTTTTTAAAACCATTTGCAAATAAAAATGTAACAGGTATAAAATGATTAAATTTTATTTTCATTTGAGAAAACTGGTGTAGAAAAACTTAAATCAATGATAAAAATTAATTTTTTTACAATCATTATTTAAAAACCAAACATTTATGAGAAAATACTATTTGTTATTAGTTTGTGGTAAACAAATAATTGGTATAATCAAAATGCCAGTGAAATTTTATTGGAATATTTTTACTGTGCATAAAAAAGAGGCAAATCCATTTTGCACACAAATTTCATATTAAAAATATGTATTATGGTACTTTGAATATTTTTTGCATTCTTTTTTTCATAATTATATTTCATGTAGGGTTCATTTAAAATCTCCACTCCAGCGGAATTAATTTATTTCACTTTATAATTTATACCCGTTGATGTTTGCAATGCAATTAACTTTTATTGATAGTCTGATAAACTAAGTAACCTACATTCATTACATCGACTTCGTATTCAAGAATTTTACTTCAAACTACTGTTCACCATTTATGTGCATTAATATTAAATACATTTCATAAAATAAATCAAACTAATGATACTTTTTTTTAATTAACAAGCCATTCTTCAGTGAACTACAGAAAGCCTTGTGATTCAAAAAGTTTGTGACAAATTATTCCGCGACAATTATAAACGACATTACATATATTTTCGTGCCGACTAGAAAGTTACAAAACAAATCTCGCGATTTTTTTTACGAATTTACAAAGTTTCCCCGGGAGATTTGTTTTCTGATTATGAGGCCGTTGTTGGCGCTTGGGCCATAATGGTAACCAGGCTCGTAGGTTGCGCGTTGTGTATCTCAGCAAAAGTTTTGTACAGACATTACGACAATATTTTGCAAAAGTTATTTTGCTATAAGAGCATAGATGCACAGAAATATTCGAAATAACATCTTAATAGAGCTAGACGCTTACAAACTTAGCAGTATATTTATATAATTTCCAAACTAAAAACTATAGTAAAGAAACTCACAAGGGCAAGGTCTAATTTGCAACTTTATTAGGATATTTAACCTGACGTAACTTTTCAAATTATTTAAGTTGCATAAAAACTGTGCTGCATTGATTTAAACTCTTGATTTTTTCTGATAAAAATTGCATCAGACTAAAAATTGTTTGAGATTAATACAAATTGCAACAATTTAAATATTTATTTTATTTAGACAGAAAATCTTCAGACAGTTTTATTACTTTTAATTTAGCATTCAAGCTTTTTCTGCGTCTGTCGCCAGCAGGTTTAATACATTTTACATACAGATACAGTTACATTTATAAATAAAATTAACTGCAAGGTAACGTTATTATAGGAACATGATAAATTTAATTGATGTATATCTAAATTGCATGCACATGGATAATTTTAACCCGCTGAAAAGTAGATAACGCAGTTTATGTACGAGAATTCGTTTGTGCAGTCGTTATTCACATATATGTGCAACTGTGATGAATTTTACTATATATATACATTTTAGTATAAATTATTATTTTCTGTATTATATCGGTTGAGTAATGATTGATAACAGTAATTATATAATTATGTAATGTAAATTATTAGTATCTAATTGTAGTGAAATACTTGAATTCAATATAAAGTAAATCGTTGATATTAGAACAATATGCTTCCGTAAATGCTGAAATCAAATTAGTTTAAATAATCAAGAGAAAATTATATTCACATTAAAAAAATTCTGCAACAATAGAACCGATAGCGTAAAGTTAGTATTTTTCTTCTAAAGGTATCAAGTTAAAAACAAAATAATCCGCGCGGAAAAAATAGTATAGGCAATGGTATTTTATATTAGATCAATACTGAGCAATATCGAATTATTTTTAAAAGTTTGACAATATGGGCAATAGTATTGGCAAAATTATGATTACAAAATTTTCAATATTTTTTTGCGATAAACGCAAATTTCAATATAAATTAAAATAATTGAATTACAAAGTTGTAATTTTCCCGGTATGAGCTATACCATCGGCAATACATGAGGACTGTTAATTAAACAAAATTATCAATGATAGTTGAACTGGCATAAGTAAGTGTGATTGAAGCAAACAGACGATCCGTTTCACTGCAGCTAGCGACTTACGACGCAGTATGCTTAAAACAATTTATACACATACATACACCTATATTTCTAAAAAAAAGTCCAAAATTAAATAAATCGAAAATAAATAAATACAAATAATTGCATGGAAAATATATCGCCAATGGCATTGACAAACTTATTTATAGTATTGCTACCAATTTTGAAGTCCCTTATATGGGCAATGATATTGACAATCTCTTGTCTAACGTGATGCTACCAATCGTAAGTTCCCTCATATAAGCAATGATATTGGCAATATCTCACTCAATGTATTGCTAATTTTTATAAGGTAAGCGGTATGGGCGATAGTATTGACAACATCTTGCATACTGTATTGTAGTAGTATATTTTGTACCAAGGGATGCAAATGCTCGACTTTCGGCTTCTCTGGGAATTCCGTTCCTGATTTAAGTGGTCATAGTTTTAAATTCTTTTCAATACAAAGTTATGGAAACTAAACAGGGACGAAAATCGATGCTTTTCGCTTAGTCGGTGTGAAAAATATACTCTGTAACTTGGGACAAAAGTGCGTGTTCAGATCCGGGGGTTCTGATTGCTCTAAGGCAATTTTTCAGCTATTTATAATTATTTAATTAAATTGAAGTTTCATATTTCAAAAATTAAAAAAAATACATTTTATAATGTTGAAAATAAATTTTTCATTTAAACTTTAATAAATTGTTTGACAGATATTAGCTAATTATCATAAAACTAGTTCTGATATATTACTTTTTATGATGAATTATTGTCCGAATCTCACCACGAGGAGGTTTCTGTCACGAGACTCATCAGCAATTAATGTAAATGATTAATTGTTGATCCCTTAAAAATAAATAAATAAATAAAATTATTTGGGAAAAAATAATGGAAGTAATTTCCTAAAGTAATAAGTCCTGTCTATCCATGTCTCTTACACCAATCGAGGAACCAATCGACTCAAATGTCACTCTGAATATAATACAAAGAATACTAATGCAAAATAACGAATACATTAATTTTCAATTTCTTTTATCACAATAAAATTATGAGGAACATTTTCAAGTCAACATCAACATTTTTCTGAAATTAAGAATTTTGTTATGCACAAAAATTTCGATTTTTTTTTATTTTCTTACAATAACAACTGTAATGCAATTTCTTTGCTTACAAATTAATTTTTCAGAATTCAGTAATGATAATTATTAATGAAGAAATGTTTAGGAAAAAATATTAAAAACGTAAAAAAAATGTTAATTTTAAAAGTATGTACATTATAATGGTCAATGTGAATCACAAGGGTAATTAAAAAAATAACTAGTATAAACAAAAAAATGTAATTATCGTTGCTCAAAAATTTGGTATGTTAATTAAATAATTTTTAATAACAATTTTTAAGTATTAATTTAATTTTTTAAAACATATTACAATTTATTTCCATTTGTTCGTTTGAGAAGGTTTCGTTTGGTTTATTTTTTAAAATAGAAAACTGAATAAAAGGTTATGCCTAAATTTGCGCCCGTTTTTGCTTGTATTCTTTGCAGTACTTTTTTGTTTTGATATATTTTAATAATTGTAATCGCAGACACCAGATTTATACATTTTTACGTTAAAATGTGTATTTTTTTTATAATAATTGTTATAGGTTATCTTATTTTTTAATTTTGTTTAATTCAATAATAATAAACCAGTCATATAGAATAGTTTAGAAAAGTTATTTACAACATTGAAAATTTTTTACAACTGCTACATGTAAGTTCTATGTTGCGCGCACGGATTAGCCGGGCGATCCGAACGTCCCCAGTATACTTGCACCCAGTCATACGTTTACTTCGCACAGTACTTTTTTTATTTTTTGACTTTTTTCAAGTTAATTTTAATCGCAGTGATTAAATTTAATTTTTTTTTAAGTTGAACATTTATGTTTTTTTTTATTTTTAACAGTAGCAATTGTTATTAAATTTTCAAAGATATTAAAAATTGTCAAGTTTAATTTTTTTTATTCTTAAACAATTTGAAAAATGAATATTTTTAAAAAATTGAAAATGTCAAAAAAGTTAAAATTTGAAAACTTTAAGAATTTCTAGATTTTTCTAGATCTTTGACTTTGAGGAGGTTGAAAACAGTCTTCTAGATGTTATGGAAGCTGCAGCCCAGATAATGAATGAAACTCTGCCGGAAAAATCACGCGACCCTTATGAAAATGCGTACAAGTTGTTCGTGATTTGGCTTCAGAAGAAAAAATTCTCGATTGCTAACGTGACCGAACAAGTCGTCCTTGCATATTTTCATCACTTGTCGAAAAAGTGATCGTCTTCAACCTTGTGGGCGTATTACTTAATGTTGAGAAGCACGATGAATTTGAGACATAACCTCGAATTCAAAAACTTTCCTCTGCTCAAAGGATTTTTTAAGCAAAAACAATAAGTGATTTCAGTTACCGCCCTTGATGCACGGAATATTAATACACGCTTTTTTTCTGAATTGTTCGCAAAACAAGCGCAGAAATCTTTTTTTAATTATTTGTTCAAAAGTGAATTTGTAACAGCACAGATGTTTAGAAAAAGTATATTTGACGCGCAGATCTATGACCCAATGCAATTGCCAGATAAGTGATAGAATTATTCTTAAAAATCTAAAAATTCTTTAAATTTTCATGACAATGAAGTCACCTAAAAAATTAACGCGAGACATTTATTTTAATTTGTATTAAGAAAAAAAAATAAATAGCTAATATATACTTTAAAGTCGGCAAAGATTATAAGTTTAAGTCAATCGAGCAATGTAAAATAGAAATTTTCTGATATCCGTAATATAACTTAACTAAGTCTTTTGTAAATCACTTAATATGAGAATGTCCCTCACTAAATCGCGTGTGATCTTTCCTAAAAGATCATTTGGCGTCCCTGAATAGAAAAAAATTAATTTAAAATTGTCTAATGAAGTCATTAACGTGGTCGATGTTAAGACAATGTGATTTTTGATATTAAATATTATGTTAATCACACAGTGTTAAAATATCCATCACTAACCGTGTGTAATACAATTTCACCAACACCTCAACTAACAGCTTGTCCCTGAAGTCATCCTGATTTGTGTGAGGTCAAACCAAGGTTCTGTGCGCACTTCTCGTGCTTGACCTTCGTCAGCACGTCGGCAGGCATTTCATCCGTTGGGGTATACTCGACTCGAATCGTATTCTTCTCCACGTGATCTCGGATCATATGATGTTTCGTGTCAATGTACTTTGTCCACGAATGCTACATCTCGTTTGTCGTCAGTTTTTGCGCACCCAAGTTGTCATTTCTCATGACCATCGTGTCCAGGTTAATGTCTAACTCTTTTACAAGTCTTCGTTTCTGAATGGCCTCTCTCGTAGCATCCGATAAGGCCATATACTCGGCCTCTGTTGACGATAATGCCACGGTTTATTATTTTCTACATTCCCAGCGCACAGCCGCTCCACTCACGATGAAAGCGTAACCTTTATATTTATCGGAGTAGACGAGGCCCAGGTCGCACGTCTTGGCCAGGTAGTGCAGTACTCGTTTCGCGGCCTGCCAGTGTGATTTACCATAACAGTCGTTGAAATGGGGGAGATAGCTAACCACAAATGCAATATCCGACCTCGCTACCGCTACCAAGTATATCAGGATGCCAATCAGCTGTCTGTAAGGGACGTTGGCGAGTTGCCCATCGTTTTTCACGTCCACATTTTCCAGTTTTGCCCACGGCTCCATCGGCATGAAAACTGGCTTACATTTAGCCATCCCAAATCTCTCCAGCACTTCCTCCGAGTATCCTGCTTGACTAATCTTGACCTTCCCGTTGCTCCTCTTGATCTCAAGTCCCAAACAGTATCGCACCTCGCCCAGATCCTTGATCTCGAACCTTGAATTCAGGGCGTCTCTCATCTTGTTAACCTCGGTATCGTCTCGCGACAGGATCAAGATATCATCAACATAGATGATGAAGAACGTTCTATTTTCGGCCGGTCCAAGAAAATACATGCAGGGATCAGCCTCTGATCGCGTGGCCTTCACCTTCCTCATCTCGGCGTCCAGACAACAATGCCAAGCGCGTACAGCCTGGCGCAGCCCATACAAAGCCTTGTCGAGCAAACATACGCCGTCCCGTGGGATAATAATTTTCTGAATAGATTCGGGTGGAGGATTATTTTATTACTCTCGATTTTTCATAAAAAACCCTGATTTTCATTTTGTATTTATTAACACATAAAATCGTTCATAACAATTGAAAATTGTTAACTAGATTTTTAGGGCAAAAGATGATTTTTAATCTGTTTCCACCCACTAAATCATTTTCTTATCTTTAAATTTCTCTAAAATCATCAGCAGATTATACTTATTTTTTATTTACAACAAATTCACATTGTTCATTAGTATTATTAACCTTTTGAGGGGCACATTTTTTTGGACAGAGATATTAATAATATTATATTATTATGTTTTCGTGGTCGCTGAACTCGAATCTGTTAATAAAATTTAAAAATTCAAAATGGCGGACCAAATTATGAAAAAATGATATTATGATATAATCGTTTCAGAATTTGATCAATTAATTTAAATTTCAAAGTTTTATTGACAGACTTGTGATCAGCGACCTCAAAAACATATATCCACGACTTTATTTGCCGATTTATATAATTTTTTTAGAATTTGGTTCTCCATATTGGGTCCGCCATTTTGAATTTCGAAATTTTATTAACTGATATGTAATGAGCGACCTCTCAAAAACTTGTAGTAATGTATTTTTGAAGAAATTAACACATTTTATTTTGAACACTGTTTTAAGTTGAACTGTATGCTTGTTGTAAGTGAAAAGAAAAGAATAGATAATGATTTATTGAAAAACCTTTCACTTGATGTGTGCGTAAATGTAATTATTAAAAATATTATACTTACGTAGCAAGGAAATCAATTTTTTTGACAAACAGTACTAAGTTGATAGTTTTTTGGATAAGTGATATTTTGTGCGAATGTCAACTGTTTTATCAGTGTTACCAACACTCAAATTTGACAAATTTGTATACAGTCAAGTTTGTTAATACCTAAAGACTATAATAGCCAATTTTCATTGAAATCTAGTGATTTTCAAAAAGATATTAGACTTTAAACAGGTGGGATTCCTGAGTCCCGTTGCCCCTCAAAGGGTTAACTTGAATAATGTTTTATTATGTTGGTTTCATCTTAATACCATTTTCTTACCCTGTAGTTCTTGCAAATTCTTTTTTTTTTAATTTTCGTTTTATAACAATTTTATTTGTTTATTAAAAATTCAAAATGTCGTAACTTTGCTAGAAATGGTCAAAAAGACTTAAAACTTAGACCAAATGAAAGTTTCAACTCTCAGAATTTTGAATCTTTAGCTAAAACATGTCAAAAAGTAAACCTTAATGTCCATAAAATGCTTCATTATGAAAAGTGCAAAAATTATAAAAATTGAACAACTTTAAGGGGATCCACGGACTTCTGTGGTCCACGGACAATAATTTACGTTACAGATTCGAAAAGTTTAAAATATTCTGATCAATTTTAAAAAAAGTTAAAATTAACCCGTTTTTAACTAAACTACGGCCTTTTAAAAAAAGGGTTATTTTTATGATTTTTTTGCTTTTTACATGTTATTGAAAAAATACTCACAAGAGTAAAGTGTATTCATGTCTGTATACGTGCGTTTGTGTGTTCGACCATTTCTAGCAAAGTTACGACATTTTGAATTTTCAGTAAAATTTCGGAATTTCAGGTGGTCCCTTTTTTTTGACGCGAAGTGTACAATGTCATACGAAATATTTTATAAAACATGTAGGAAGTAATGAATGACTTCATATGTTATATCCAATAGTGACTTCCCTCCATTATAGAAAATATTGTCAGATATCGATTTCTTATCTGCAATTTAAATATATAAAATTATCAAAGCATAAATATAATATCAAAATATGAGTATGCTAAATATGCTACAGGAAAAATTTTATCATGGATAATAGTATTTGCAAAAGTAATTATCTTAATTAAACACAAAAATTCTTTGCAAATATCTTTGTTCTCGTATACAGAATGATTTTTATAAGGTTTCGAATCCGAGAGCATAGTAAACATGTTGCAAGTAAACTTTCAGTGTATTTAGGAAAACATGAAAATTGTCAAAATGAATTTGGTTAGAATGCAATTTGTAAACACCACAAATGTCAAAATGTATAAATTCGATTATTTTTTTGCTAGTTTAGATATACTTTGAAAGTACAATTTGAATAAAAATGTATAAATGAATTAAACTCAATGAATTGTTTTTGAAAAAAAAAGATAACAAAAATAAAAGGTTTAGTAACAAAATATTATTTTCTCAAAAATTTAATAATTTTATTACAACATTACAAAAGATTAAATATTTTATGCATTATGATTTAATAAATACTGAGAAGTTACTTAATTTTGTTTTAAAAAACTGCTTATTAAAAATTAGTTTACATTTACAGTGTGCCAGTTTGTAAAAGAATAATTATGCATGATAAATTTAGTGAATTTTTTGCTAGCATTCAATTGAATATGAAATTTCTAAAATAAAATAGTATTTAACTCACTCAAATTTATGCAATTAAAAAAAAATTTGTCACATAATTAAATTAAGTAAATATGATGGTTAATATTTTATTGTTACTGAACTTTTCTCAATTTATAAAGAGTAATTTGTAATTCATTTAGTTATTTCTTTATTAATTGAA
>JABFPM010000757.1:0-25227 GCA_022817325.1 Idris sp. 1 HC-2018 | reverse complement strand
AATTCCGTGGAACTAGTGCCCAAACAACTTCCACCGTCAAATCCCCTCAAACGAAAGCAGGCGTTTGACTTCAACCGCTTGGGGCCAAAGCAACGAATCATGCACAACTCCGCCAACTGCTCGCTCGAGCTCAAAAAAGTGCCACGCGGTCTGAACAACATTACCCAACTGAACAATCACTTTTCCAAGTTTGGCAAAATTGTTAACATTCAAGTAAATTTTGGAGGCGATCCTGAGGCTGCCATGGTCACTTTTCAAATGCCCTCGGAGGCAAAGGCCGCTTATCGGAGCACCGAGGCTGTGCTTAATAATCGATTTATCAAAGTTTTCTGGCATAATAATGGCAACAACAATGGATCTGGAAGCAGTGAAAATGTGCCACCAGTTAAAGATCGTAAGTTACTTTAAAATTTGATAAACACAATTTTTTTATTAATGAAAATGCTGTTAAAGAAAACTACTACGTAAAATTAATTTAGTTTACTTTTCAGCGGCGCGTCTTTCGATTAAGGACCGGCTAGGCACGCCAGCTCAGACCAAGGCAGAGGACACAGAGTATGTACCAACGAGACGCCATCCTGAGGAAATTTCAAGCCAGCAGCAACAGCAGCCGGCCCTGGTAACGCAGCCGCTGTTACCGGTGTCGCCGTCGAAGCTTGTGAGCAGTGCGCCTGCGCGCGAGGAAAAAGTGTCCGCCGCTAAGAAAACTCAGGAAATGTTGGTTTTAAAGAAACGTCAGGAGGAAAAGCGCAAGGACGCGATCAAATTGAAGGCGAGTCTGCGCAAGCTCACGCAGGAGTTATTGGATAAGCAGCTTGTTGAGATGAAGTCGCTGATTGAACGAGCAGAAAAGAACCCGGAGCAAAAAGACGCTATTGTCATGACAATTAAGGCTATGCAACAGTCTATTGACAAATTGAAAAAGGACATTGCCAATGAGGGTCAGAATTCTGCTCCGAAAACTAAGGTTTGTTGAGTACTTTTCATTATGAAAATAAATTTTTTTGTTATCAAAACATATTTATAAAATAATAATAATTTTCAGGTGAAATCACGAGAACAAGCGCAAAAAGAAATATTGGACGTTGAATTAGATTTGATAACCGCTCAACAAGAGGTTTGACAAAGTTTTTTTTGGTTTGATTTTTAAAGTTGTATATATTGTGTACATATATAAATTTTGTTTGTACTTTTTAGGGTCAAAATGTTGGAGAATTATTGAAAAAATTAAATGAACTGCGAGCCCAGGCCACAACTTTAGGATTAAATACAAATACTGTACCTACGCGTACGCGTGTCACTCGTACCACAAAACGCGTAACCTACAGAGGTCGTGGCGGACGTGCTAATTTTTCACATGTGACGGTGGATCACAGGCCCACTAGTCTTCTAGTCTCCGGGTACGAAACCGAAGAAAAATCAGAAGTTTTGGCGCATTTCCAGGTGTGTACCGAATTAATTATTATAACATTAAATACAAAAATAAAGTTGAATAAATTAATTTAATCAAACTCTTCTTATTTTTAGCAATTTGGTGAGATACTAAACCAGATTGTAGATGACGCAACGCCATCAATTGTGATAAATTTCAAATCTCGTAAGGAAGCCGAAGTGGCGCTTATGAAAGGTCGCACTTTCCAAGATCGATTATTGTCTGTCACGTGGGTTTCAAGTCACCATTTACACCGTGGTGGCGGAGCTAATAACTCGAATACAACTTCTTCATTAACAAGAAATGACCAAGTACAATCATCGACAGAAGAAGAAATTGATTTGGAGGTAAATTAGCAATTTATTTTACAAATAAATCGTTATCTTTTTCAAGGAAAAAGAAAATATGTTTTGTTAAAAATTTAATAATAAAATTCAAATTTAATGATACATTTTATTTTTAGGGAGCTGCTGAAGCACTATTATTGGATGAAAACGAAGAAGAAGAGGATGAAGATGGAGAATCCCGGAGTTGGCGACGGCGATAGCAGGCTAAACTTGATGACCGAGAACTTTGCAATTATGTCAAAATTAAGGCGATGAGCGTTATATATCGTTTGTTATTGTATTATTAATACTAAGACATAAGTAAAGCCACAGCGAAACGTAAAAAAACATAATAAAAAAAAAACAAAGTTCGCTGTGGTTATCGAATAATGCGAAATTTCAAACGAGAAAGAATAAGACAAAAAAATGGAAATCGAAAAAAATGAACAAATTATTAAAAACTAAATGAAAATTTTGAAAAAAAGAAATTCAATATATCCCATTATTTGTAGAATAAAATTATGTTTTCTATGGGAAATCAGTGTCATTTTTGATGAAGTAGTATATTCGTTAAGTACTGATCGATCAATAACGCACACACGCAATGAATTCATATATATATATTTCAGTTTATTATTATCACTATAAATATTAGACGGTATTTGTTAATTCTACACAATTGTTTTTTAAACAATTAAAAATAAAATGCGGACGTTTCTTTGATTTTCGAAAAGTTGATTTTTTTAAGGCGCTATGTGAGTGGCCAACAAACTGCCAAGAATAAGTTGTGCGACCGGCAAAATCACCAAAGGTAAGTTGAGCAGTGGACCGTTAACGGGTGTGCGGTATGCACCGTGCAAAAGCCAGCCCCCGAAGCTCACTGATTTGTGTGTGCTTGTAAAAAGTGCTGACAGCAGCACTTCTTGTGTCAGCCAACGAGAACACAGCGCCCAGCATAGCCATGTGACCAAGAGTTGACTCAGACAAGCTAAAATCAAACGTTTTTTATAATAATAAAAAAAAAGAAACAAATGCACAAACATTGCAAGTTACTTGTTTACAATAAATAAATAAATATATATATATATATTATGAATTTCAAATTTGTTGAGTTTGCTATAACTTTCTACCAAACTTCAAATTATTGTACGTAAAACAAGACTTTTTATGTACATTAGATTATTTCTTTGTGAAAAAATTTTCATTATAAATATGTATATTGTTTTTTGTAGTTTACTTAGTTGTAAATGTTTGTGGAAAAAAGTAACTGATTTGTTTTACAACATTTGGTTTCTTTTTTTTCTGCAAATTTTCCCTTTTTTGAAATGTAACTTGTTTCTTTTTATTATTATTATTATTATTATTTTTGGAACGTTCACTGCAATATTCGATTGCAAATGTATAAAACAGCATTGCAAAATTCGATGTATAGATAATTGTAAATGTACATTTCGGATGTAATATTTATGTAAAATTTCATACATGTATTTTTCAAGGTAATATTTGTGTGATTCAGCATGAACGCATCAAGATTTTTGTTAGATGTGATGATTTAATAGAAATTATTAACGTAAACGAAATTCAGGTTGTTTTTATTTTTAATTTACACATATATATATTATATAAATATATATTACGATATTAGTTGAATATCGAAATAATAATTTTAAATATATATACATCCAATTGGAGTTTTTGTTTGTGTATTTTCATATTGTATACTATTTAACGAAATAAAAAGCATGCTAGTATTTTAAAAGCAATACACTTTGTCAGTTTTAACTTTCGTTTGTTATTATTTTGATTAATCTAAAAGCCAGAAATATTTTACTTAAATTTTTTTACAGTTTTCTGTTCATTTTAAATGGTATTGTTTTTAAACCGAATACTCTGCTTGAAAATAGAATTTTTATTATTTAATAAGTTAAATAGATTGCACTTAAAAGCAAGAAATTATGGTTTTGTTTAAATAATTGTATCTTATGTTTACCTATTAGAACGCAAATTAGTACGTCTAATGCTTCAACAAATGAAATGTCTGCAGAAACAGCATCACAAAACCAGTGGTAAGTTGTTAACAAAAGTAAACCTTGTGATATCCATTTGGTTTGTGATCCAAATTTCAAATTATCTGCGGGAAAAGCCGCTTGTATTCCGACACCGATTCCAAGGGGCAAAAGAGTGCTGTACAGGATTTCTTTTAAATTCATACCACCGATTGACGGTGTTATAGTTCCTACCTGTTGAATAAAAACCGACCTTTATTATAATTCAAATTAAAATTAAGTTAATTAATTTAATAATGTAGTTTTCTATTTTTTTATCCAAATTTAAATTTTAATTATTTTACCATGATATATAGTAAAACTGGAGATACCAGTAGGCCAGTAAAATGGCACACTAGTGTTGTAACTATACTTGTCGGAAAATCAGCTTTCACTAATCGACTTAAAACTAGACTTGTATTAAATGGTGGTGGCATACAGTACAATATCTAAAACAAATTCATTTTGTCAAATAATTTTATTTTTTTAAATAAAATATATATATATATAATAATGAATAAAATAACATAAGCATAAATCTTAGAGTAAAATGCATTTTTCATGAGAAATTGGTATGAACTATTGATACAAAAGTAAAAATTAGTAAGAAGTAATTTCTTTGTTTTATTATTTTGTATTAAATTTTTGTTGAATAAAAATGTGTATACCTCTATTCCTTTGAGAAGCCAAATGTTAATGTTGAGATAACTTAATAAAAAGCTGACAATTTTTGCTGAAAGTGGTGTTAAAATGTACATAAAAAATAATATAAAAAATAAAAGATAGCCTTTATGTAAAACTGAAACAAGACTAGTTGCACTGCAGCACAATCCTGCTTCCAAATAAGTCAAGGGAATTGCAAAGTACCACATAACTAAATTTCCATTCATCAATCCTGAAATTATTTTTGTTTTCATTTTTACTAAAAAAATGTCTATTAATCTAAACTAATTGAAAAAATGTACCTCTAGCTCCTCCAAATGTTGGAAAAATAGAAGCCAACAGAATACAAATCATCATGGACAAAAAAAATCCATACCTCTTGATAATTGAATAAATTTTTTTTTTTTTTTTCTTGATACTGAAATGTAATTGTTCTAACTTAGTGTGCATAATGGAGTTAAATGAAAATATAAAATTGATAAAAATTTCGTACCCAATTTATGGAATATCTGAATATCTTCAAAATTTGCAGCGCAGATTGTATATATCTATTTGTTTGCTCTAGATTTATATAAGCTCAAGCAAAAAATTTGTTGAAAAAAATTGTTATTGAAAATAATTTGAAAAGTAGAAGTGGTTTCAAAAAAACACAAATTCAGGGTGCATAAACAATCGAGATAAAAATATTTTTTTACAAAATTTGAGAAAAAAAGAAATTCAAATCTTAAATTATTATTTTTATAAACAAAATATTATTTTAATTTAATCATAATTATGTTTTTATAATTTAAATATACTTTTATCAATTAAAAAATCTCTAAAAGTATTTATAACATAATTATATAATACTTATTAGAGATCTTGTGGAAAAATAATTTTCAACTATTTGTCTAACTAAATAAAACAAATGCATGCACCAAATTTTTGCACTATTTCTATGAAGATTCTATACTAATTAGTGCAATTATTATTTCAATGAAGTTTGAATTTTTTTAATCAATAATAAATACTTCTAACTAAGGATGTATAAAAATATAAATATAATAAAGTTTTTATAAAATTTATTTAATAGATAACAAAATATCATTAAAAAAAGATTTTCCAGAGCATATTTGCAGGCATAGGTGCTAAGATTTTTATTTTATTATATTATTTTTTTTATTTTTTATAGATACAAAAATGTTGGTCTTATAATCTTGAAATACGTGCAACACTTGCGCATAATTTTGGATATCCTTTTCCAAAAGTCCCTTGCTTAGGGGCGAAATCTCAAATTCATTAGACATATTTATTTTCATTGTCCTTGTAAATTATTGTTTTCGGGTTACTCTTGTAGGTTACTGAGCGTTTGCACCAGGCTGTATTAGTTTTACATACGCTCACCAGTTTACACATGCGCAATTCTAAGCAGCTGAAAAATAACAAAGAAATCCCAAAAATAATTCAAATCACAAATTTATTTGAACAAGACAAATTATTATTTGTTGTACTTTTTTTGTCAACGAAAATTTGTATAACTTTCTACAAAATTGTTAACGAAAAACAATTAAGTGATTGGAATTACATTGTTTATGGGGATAATGACTTTAATATTTTTGCAATTTAACTTTACTCGTTGTATTATGAATTATTGTGCTCAATTTTTGTATCGATAAATATTTAAGTTTGATTCAAATTTCCCTTCAATTCGAAGTGTTTCAAAATAATATACCTATCTCACTTTTTGACAAGTATAAGAGAAAGATAGAAGTTGTTTTTAATAACACTTCCACATCAGCTGTTATATTTGAACGAGCACTGAGCAACGCTAGCACCTGCTTTTTGTTTTGCTCTGTTTGTTTAAACAAATAAACATTTTTAATTTTATACTTTAAAGTATTTTAAACATTTTTTTTCTATTTTGAAATTATTTAATTGTTAATAATGTTAGGGGATTCCAAGTTTTTGTCAGTCACAGTAGAATTTGGGTAAGTTTTTGTTTACCTTTTAATCTTAATTATGATTTAATAACAAAAATATTTTGAACAAATTAAAGTTAAAAAGAACATAATTTTAAAAATTATAACATTTTTAATATTAAACAAGCATAATTTTTATTTTCAGAGGAGGAGCTGAATTATTGTTTGGAAATAAAAAGAAGCATGAAGTGAATTTACCTGCCAATGAAGAATGCAAGTTTATTTTTATCTTCCAATAATAAAATAAAATTTTAATTGAAATTATAAATAACAATTTGATTTTCGATTTCAGGGACTTTAAAAAAATTAATTCACTGGATACGTGATAACCTTTTGAAAGAAAGATTGGAATTATTTATGCAAAACGATTCAGTGTAAGTAATTAAATTTGTTGTCATATTAATTTACTTTAAATTTTATTAAAAAACAAAAATTTTAATTAATATTTATTTACCTTTTTTAGTCGACCAGGAATTTTAGTACTTGTAAATGATTCGGATTGGGAACTATTAGTACGTACAACAATTTTTGTTTTGTTTTGTACATTGGCAGCTATACGTCAATTACACTCATGAATTATTTGTTATGTTTCGAGTTTTCCAGTTAGAGTGGATGGTATTGCATTTACGGTCTGTGAATTTGAGTACCGAACAAAAAACCAAATCGACTGATAAAAAAGAGTATGTTTCTCTGCTCACGTTAGGCGCCTTCTTAATAATTTGCATCGTTCTCGTGAATATCTTGGAAATATCAGATTTTGATTCCATTATCTTTAGCATAGTTAAATAGAGTATTGTAAATCTCAAAATTACCAGAGGGCGGCTGTTCATATATACATCTTTATTAAAATTTGGATCTATAACATATAGTTTGATTAATAAATTATGAGATTTTGGTACAAAATTTTGGCAATAGAAAAAGATGTGAGTAAATTTTGAGAATTCCTACCACAGAAAATGCAAATATTTTTGTCAATTATATATTTGTTGTTAAGGTGCTCAGCACTTCTAACATGGTTGATCTTATTCTAGAGATAAAACAAATCATGTCGCTGCTAAGTTTAGATTTATAGAACCAAGGTTTATTCAGAATTTTTCCCACTCTCTGAAAATACTTCTTACCCTTAAGTTGACTATTGGTTTCAAGAAAACTTTTTGATTCCAGCATCATTTCACTTTTAAACTTTGTATATAGATTAGCATAATGTATGGGTTTGATACCAATATACTGTTCCATCTACGATCCCGCAGCCAACCTGTTTGCAACTTCGTTTCCTTCAATGCCACAATGGCTGGGTAAAGAACTTTACCTGAGTATTTGATTTCACCAAGTCAGATACATAATAATTTTATGTTATATATGTAAGTTGATAGATTTCCTTTTTTTATCAGTTTCTATAAGTGATGTTAGAACGCTTATGAAGTCTAAAATTATTATAGCTTTATCTAACTCAAAATCTTTAGGCAATGAGCACCGAAACCTGCCCCCTCTTTTTCTGGGTATACCGAACTGCTTGTATAGATTTCTGTGTAATCCGGGATATTTTTTTCAAGCTAATTTTTAAAAGTGCGATTTGTGATTTCTTTTAATTTTTTATTCGTGATAATTTTAGTTTTTGTATCTGGCATTAATAATTTGCCTATTGAACAGTCTGTCATGTTGCTTATATCAAAAAACCTAATACCATACCTAAAGTTTAATGAACCTGGTGATTTAAATATGATGACATTTTCAAGTATATATTTTAATGAATTGTATATATTTTTTAAGTGGATTTGAGGATGTTTTTTGGGTTAAGTTGGGTTTTCATTTAATTATTTAAGGACTTTTTAACAGGGTGATATTTTAAAGACATGATTTTCGTGATGTATTTCTTACTCAAGAAAATTCTCCTTTCCTCGAGAGGAGTTTCTTAAGCTAGATCAAGTAGAACGTTTGTAGGTATGGTTCTCATTAAACCTAAGGAAGTTCTCACTGCTGCAAATTGAACTCTGTCTAGAGTTATCTTATCTGTTTTTTAACACGTATTATATACACTGTCCGGCAAAAGTTGTCGGTCACTTGTTTCAATGTATTAAAAACACTTATAATAAAGAAAAATTAATATAAATGCATGAATTTTAAAAAAAAAATGTTTTTAAGCACAAATAATTTTTGTTTATTTATTTAATTTCTTATTTTTAATGTATCATTCGAATTCCGACTCCGGGAAAAGTTGAAACACAACCTATTTTTTTTGTAAAAATAGCTCCAAAATAGGGGTGGCTGGGGAAGCGGGGGTTGAAAATTTACCTAAGCATTAAATTCTGAAAGTTGAACATCAAGTTGTCAAAATTGCATGCATTTATATTAACTTTTCACAAAGATATTCACTTATGAGTGTTTTCAATACATTGAAACAAGTGACCGACAACTTTTGCCGGGCAGTGTAATTGGCAACCCCAGTCCAAATTTGATCTTATTAAAGTTTTGTATAGATTTATTAATATTTCAGGGTGAGCTCCCGATTTTATTTCAGCTATTGCTTTTAGTTTGTTAATATGTTTTTTAGCATTCTTTATCAGATTTTTTATGTGAGTCTGCCAGTTTAGATTATATTTTAAAAAGAATCCCAGGTATTTGAAGGTATCCGCCAATTCTATTCATTTTCAATTTATTTTCCAAGTTTTCATACAAAAGTTTTGGTTTGAGTTTGGGAATAAGATTGTTTTGGTTTTCCTGGAGCTAAATTGAGTTGTTTTTGAAAAAGAAAATTAAAAATACATCTTAGTGCATGGTTGAGTATGTTAATTATAATTTTTATATCTTTTCCTTAAACTAGATTACGATATCGTCAGCATACTGCATTATCCTTACCCATTCCGGCAAGCATGATCTTATTTTTCTCAGAAATATTTTAAATAAGTTGAGGCTTAGCACAGTTCCTTGAGCTAAACCCTTGTCGGCTAGTCTTCTTAGAACCCATATCATTTCTTTCACAATACGCCGTCAAATTTCTGCATTTTAGCATTTCAAGAATGATTTTGCAGAAGTTTACAGGTGCACCAACTTTCCATAATTCTTTGTACATTAATAATGGTAAGACATAGTCATAGGCACCTTGAATACCTAAGAATACTGCTCCCAACTAATTTCCCTTACTGAGTTTTATGGCGGCGTCAGATATAAGAGTACAAGCACGATCGTGAGTGCAAACACGATTTTTTTTCTGGAATCCTGATTGGTAATTTGGTATTATATGTTTTTTTTTCTCAGCCCACCATTCTAATCTTCGCTGTAATATTTTCTCAAATAGTTTAAAGAAGTAGTTTGCAAGTGAGAGAAGGCAATAATCCTTTCTGTTACATTTGGGGATGAAATTACAAAGTAATTTTTTCATTCTGATGGAATTAGGCTTGTTTTTAATATAGCATCAAAGAAAACCACTATTTTTTCGTTCAGTTTGGGGGGTGATTATTGAATAAGTTTAAAGGAGTATAAAGCATTTCTGTATTCCGATATATCGATATTTCTTATAAGTATTTCAGATTCTTGTGAAATATTTGATTGATGATTTATCAGATCTCTTTCAAAGTTATCTACTGGATTGTTATCAGCTATAACTAATTTATCAATATTGCTTCAAAAGCTGTCATATTTGAATCCTTGTGGATGTTCGATTGATTAAATTTATTTTAAAAATTGTGAGCTATTTTAAAAATTTCCGACGGATTCATTTCAGAAATTATGCTGACAGTCCATTTTTTGTAGTTTTCAAATTTGTTATATTTTCTTGTTGAAAAAATATTTTAATTGTTTCTCTTTATAGAATTTTGCTTGATTTGCTATGCTGGATTCTCTTTAAATTGTTTATAATTTTCTTTATTTTGATCAATTAAATGTTGACATTCTTAGTCCCACTAAATACTATATATTTTCCTAAATATGTTTGTTTTTTCAATAAGTTTAGCTCCTGATTCAATTGCTTTATTTTTATTTTTTTGATAAAATCTTCATATTGGTGTTCATTTTCTAATTTGATATGTATTAGTTTTTGACATTTTGCTTTGAATATCAATGAGCCTTGTGTCAAGTTTTGGTCTACAATTTTTGTATTTATCTAATTTATTATTAAATGAAAAGATTATTGAATAGTGGTCACTGTCGAATTTATGGTCTAGTTGGGTTTTTCTCTGTTTAGTTTTTTTCGTTTTAGCCTAGGTTTCGTGTAAGGCGTAGAAGTCCTCACAGAGTAATACATTTTCAAGATTATTACAGTAATTAATAAAATTATTCCAGAAATTATCTTCAGTGTACTTTTTTGTGTCGCTTCCCCTGGCTGGGCTATAGATGATGATAAGATTATATGAAACATCAGAATTTATATTTTATAATTATAACATTGAAACTTATACTAAAATTGACTACTAAAATACGAAACTAAATATTAAATTTTTGTTACAATAATTAATGAAGTTTTTTTGATTTTTATTAGGAAAATTATAATTTAATTCTTTATAGATGAGAATAGCAATTCCACCACCTTTTTTTCTTCTTTCCTTGTAAAAGAGATTGTATTAAAATTAAATAAGTTGCAGTTGGAGTTTTCTTATAAATGTGTTTCAACTAAGCAAAAAACTTTAATGTCAAAATTATTAACGAAATAATCTAACACATTTTATTTGAAATAGATTAACAGTTCCATTGCAGTAATTTAGGAATCATTAAAAACAAAAAAATAGAAATTAGAGTAACCATTTATCGTAATATATGATAGTACAATGAATACACTTGTCCAAACCCAAGTTGTGCAAAATCATTGATTATTGAAGTTTTGTTCCTCTTTAATGCTACAGTAGGAACTTAGGACTTTCATCTTACTTTCACTTTCACTAAATTCATTTTCAGAGTAAACTACGTTGTTAAATTCCATTATTTCTTCCTTTGTCGAGACATCTTGGTTCTCAGGAGTAGTTTTTTATTTCTTTTCTGCATTCGTTTTTTTGATTTGGACAATCTGAGTTTCTGTCGTCTCTTCATTTTTTATTTTATTCTTCTTGTTGGGTTTTTCTGTTGTGGAGTCTTCGATTCTCGATGCATTTAATTGCTCTCTGGCATTTTTTCTCTTTTCATTTTTCATTATTTGTTGTCTTTCCTTTTTATCTTTTTGTGCTTGTTCTTTTTTTCTTTTTTCTCTTTCAAGAATCGTTTTTTCTCATTTGAAATTTTGATGAAGTCTTGCATGTCATTGTCAATGTCAATTCTTGTAACTTCAGCATAAGAATTTTTGTAGGAGGGACTCCATCATTGCTTTCGACGATTTCCAGCGTTGTTTTTCAGACAATGTTATGGGAAGCCATCACTTTTTTAAAATCCCGGTTAACATGAAAATTGGACATTTTCTGTTGGTTGCTTTATGCTTGCAATCTTCGAGTTTATTACGTTTACAATTAATGCAGCTTGTTTTGGCCATCATGTAGTTTTTTTTGTTGTGGCGATTTTCTCTACATTTGGCGCAAATACGCTCCTTGGCGTTGTTGTCCATGTCTCTGCAGAATTTTTTAATGTGGTCGTATCTAGGGCAGTTGATGCATCGTTTGGGTTTATCTATGAATTCTTTTCTTTTTTTCTATATTCATTACACTCACAGCGGGGACATAGTCTTTACCTCTAAAAGACCTCAGACATTTTTTGACCTCGTCTGCAGGGACAGTCATATCGTCAATTTCTGTGAGCATAAAATCTTTGTAGATTTTGTACTCTGAAATGTAGGCTTCCTATATTTCGTTTTCAATGAAGTTTTCAATCAGATTAAAGTTAGCCACAAAATCGTTGGCGGACTCAAAACTGTTGAAGAAAATGTTGAATCGATCTTTACCCACAAAAAAAGTCCATGGTCTTCTTCAACGGTTCATTCAAATTAATGAACTCGAATAATTTTGTAGCAATAGAAAATTTGCCATACTTTACTTGATCATCATCTTCGATATATTAAAAAAAAACTAAAAAAAGATCATATCTGAAAGTAAGTCTCTCACTAAAACAGCTGTCGCTGCTAGCAATTTTTAGATTAAATGTAATAAAAGGTAAAATAAAAAAAAATTAAATAAAAAAAATTGAGAAAATAGTCTATAATAAAGAATAATAATATACAAATAAAGTAATAATGGAATCAAAATATTAACCCATTAACGCCCAAGCTATTTTTTTTAACTTTGAGTTCAGTTTTCAATAACATAACAAAAGAAAATATCAATATGAAAGTAGTGATCTTATAGATTGAAGTGTCCTCTATCGAATCTCGAACTGAAAAAGATTTTTTTTTCTGCCCAAATTCAATATGGCAACTTTTAAATAAAAAATACAAAAAATTCATGTAAAATTGAGAAACAAATGTTTGTTCTGATCAAAATAATAAAGATATTAAGCTGATTTCTCAACTAAACGTGCATAAAATGGTGACACTTTAACTACGTAAAATTTACGGGGTTTTGTAAAATAAAATTGTTGAAGATAAAAGTAAAAAATTTTAAATGAAAAAACATGATATCTATTATTTTAAAATATTTTTGGCTTCCATATTGGATCCGTCATATTGAAAACTTTAAAGTTCATAACAAAAACAATGGAATATTTAAATTTTATCAATATATATAATGATAATTACTTATTTAGGCTTATTATATCGAATTATGTCATAAATGTACGATATTTGGTAATTTTTTTGCTTTTGAAACGCCATTTTGTTTACATATACAAAATTTCAAACCGCGTATATTTTACGTAGTTAATGTGTCAACATTTTATGCACGTTTAGTTAAAAAATTAGCTTAGTATCTTTATTATTTTGATCAGAAACAAATTGTATCTCAATTTTACACGAATTTTGTTGTTTTTTTTTTTATTTAAAAATCGCCATATTGAATTTGGACAGAAATATACCTGTAAATGCACGCACATGCAAATTTATATGTTAACTATATAGTACTGCTTAAAAATATGAGTGCACCTAAGAATTTTGAAAAAAAAGATCTAAATTTAATTTGAAATATCTTTACCATTTTTACTGATCAATATAGATGCATTTTTTGCTAAATATATTATAACGACGTTTTGTAGAGCATAAATTTCAAATAACCATATCTTCCTTGAGAGTCATCGAAAAAACTTTTTTTCTAGAGCAAAATGCTTAGAATTGTACAATTTGTAAGATCATTTTACAGGAAATATTTTGTTACACTCTAAAAAAGTCCTGCAGTTAGTTAAAATTAGAGTGTTTTTCACTCAATTTTTGTAGAGGGTGGTGTGGAAGTTGTTGAAAGGTATAACGATAATTAAATTAGGAAAATGAATCATGAACGGCTTCAAGATTCGGAAAAATGAAGTTATTATAAATGTCACCCTTTTTTAAAGCCAATATCACTCTTTTCGAAAAGTTTAACTAACTGCAGGACTTTTTTGGGGTGTAACAAAATATTTTCCGTAAAATGATCTGAAAGCTTGTAAAATTCTAAACATTTTCCTTGAGAAAAATAAGTTGTTCGATAACTCTCAAGGGAGATATGGTTATTTGAAATATATACTCTACAAAACGTCGTTTTTGTGTTTTGAGGTGCTATAACTAGTGGAATCAAGCAAACTTCACTTTTGACTGGAGCATTTAAAAGTTGAAATTTTAATATGTTTAACAAAAAATGCATCTATATTTATCATTAAAAGTGGTAAAGATATTTCAAATTAAATTTAGATCTTTTTTTCAACATTCTTAGGCGTACTCATACTTTTGAACGGTACTGTACTTTTGATCAATCGTCAAATAAATGGTAATTTTGTTATTATTTTTTTTTTTTCATAAAACTAATAACAGGGATTATTGCGCCAAGCCGATTGCAGATAAACTTCTCAATTTCTTATGTTTTATACCCCTTAAAACACTTAAAACTCGTAATTAATAAATAAGCTCTCAACAAATGATGTAAACCTTTACAGGTTCCAACCGGAAGTCTATGTACAATAATATTTGAGGGGTTAAAAGCAAAACGCGTAAAATTCATTTTTTAAAAAAATATTTCAATAATAAAATCGTGCAGGTGAGGACATTCCTTGTTCGATTAAAAGACTGCAAATGCTTAAATATTCAATATTAAACTAAAATTTTTCAGTTTTTATAATGGGCTTTCTGACTCTCATCTAAAATTCTGTTACCAACACGTTTTTTGTAACTTTCTCATAATACACCAGAATGAATTTTATGCGTTTTGCTTGTAACCCCCTCATTTTATATAATTAAAAATATAAAAAGTAAGAAATAATAACAATAATATTATTTTTAGGGCCAAGAAGACTATAAAGTTCAACCTGACGACAATGTTTTATTTATTTCAACATTACATGGTGGATAATTTAAACATTTTCAATTTAATGTCGTAGTTCTTAAACTAGTGTACAGTTAAGCACTTATATAATTTTGTACTAATGTTGTAACGCATTTATTTTAATGTAATATAAATAACTTTTTACAATATATTTTAATTAGCATAAATAGAAAGTTATTTAGAATTTTGAAATGAGGGATTTGCATTACAAACATCTGTATTACACACAATAATAATTTAATTAGTTAATTATTGTTAATTTGTGTATTTGTACAAGTCTTAGTAAGTGAACAAAATCACACAATGACTAAAAGTAAAATGTTATTATCGTGTACTAAAGTTTGAAAAATCGTGCTGGTTTCGAAAGGGGCCAACTTATATCGAATTACGTGCACTGCCAACATTTGAATAGCTAACAATGATTCGGGGTATCTGCAGCTATGCAGACAGGGATGGACAGGTGATTAATTATGTCAACCACGATTACATCACCCAGCGTATGCATCGGATCTACCGTTATGTATATGTGCAGGGTAATGCATGCGTGTACGCATGGATTATATGTTACGTGCAATTGGTGCGCCTATGCGTATAATTGTCAGCACACGTCGATACATAGTTTCGTCATTGGACGCTTCTGAACACAAAGTTTTTGTTGCACTTTTATATATCATGACTTTTTTTTCAACAAAAAACATGTTATAAATTACTTATTAAGTTATTTATTCTTTTTAAATTTTATTTTCTAATCTTAATTTTCTATTTTAAGTTTATTTAGTTTTTTCTTAAATCTAATACTTTATTTGTTGTTGTTGTTGTAGGTTTTTAAATAGAATTCAAAAATTATTTGGACTGATTATCAATGTTAAAAAAAGAAAGAGCTTCAAATTTAGATTAAAAAATGCACAACTTCAAAACTTGTTAAACTTCCTTTTTTTGGTGAATTTTAATCTCAGCCATATGGATTTAACAAAAGCTAAATATCTTTGCAAGTATTGTTTGCAGTCAATGCGCCGACTGGACGAAAAATTTGGCGTAGCTCGGGCAAATGAAATTGCAACACTTGAGAGTCGCAACGAATTAAAGTTTCGCGTCTGGCTAACGGTTGTTTCACTTTGAAATGCGAGTATAATTTCTGTTATCTCTCGGTGGCTGTGGCCCACGAGACATGAAATATAAAATAAAAATTTTTGCCGAAGTTGAGGGCTTCTGTGGCACGGTATGGTGGAGGTAACTTTGGCTATTACGTCGAAACAGTTTCTTACGTTAACGCGTCTTGAACTTTTAATGATCCGGCCTGGTATTCTGCTTTTCTTTCCATTACTATTACCATTACTGTATTCACTTTTCTGTGTATTTCATTCGCGCTTTCTAACTGCTCCTTTTCATCTATTTTTTTTGTGCTTATATTTTTTTCGGATGCTTTTTGTTCACAGTTAAGGTGAAATGTCAAGTGAGTTAACTATCTCTCTCACAAGTTTTAGTGGTTTTATCTTTTATTTTATTTAAAGTACTTTGAAAAAAAAGAAGAATGAAAAGGGAAATTACTGCCACTTTTGTGGCGAATTTCTTAGTTCTTTTTTAAATAAGATTTTACAACCTTAATCTTTTTACAAAAAAAAACATTTTACAACATTTGATAAATTTATTGATTTAACTTAACAGTTTCATTTTAGAGAGACAATTTTTTATTTTTTGTAGGAAATCGACAGAAAAAAATAGAATGGCAGGAGTTTGAAAAACATGTCAGTGGGAGTTGCTGAAAGTCAAATGTCTTTAAAATGAGTCAAATTTTCTTGGACAAAGTCAAGTTACGGATTTGTTCTATTCTCGTTAGCCGTTTTATCGTCGAGAGTTGTCCAACGTACAAGAACGGTCTTTTTCTGAAAACGAACTAGTAACCTAGCAACACCCCAGCAACACCGTAACCTCTACTTCTGGGTTTCCATTCGCCTTATCTTACGTATCTACCTTACTCGATATTTCCTTGTGAGAGATATCACGCGTCTCACTCGACGAGGTAAATAAAAGAAAAATAGGAAATGAGATCTAAGATTTAATAACAAGATATCATTTCTTCAAATGTGAAAACTTTTTCTTCGACAGTCACACATGAAGACATTAATTTTTTATTAATTTATTATTATTTTTCGAATGAAACTTATTCGAATAAGGAAAATTTACATTTTTTTAGAGATAAAATTACATGAATTTTTAAAAAACAAAAAAGGTTCAACAAGATAATATTTTTAGGATTTTAAGAAGATTATTCATACATTTTTGAACAACGTGAGAATTAATAAAGCTGTGAGTTGAAAATCGAACGTCCATGTTGGAAAATCGAATGTTTGGCATCTCACATTGTGACCAGAATAAGCAAACGAATCGTTAAACTTTTTGAAAGACAGCAAGAAAGATTTCTGGCACCGAAGTAGAGTCGAAAATTAAATTAATTCTCAGCGGTTTTTTTTTTATTATTATTTCATTTCAAGTTCTGCAAAATACATAAAAATTTTTGTATTTTAGATTTCTCTAACAGAAAGAAAAAAGGGTAACTCTATGTTTAACTTGAGATGTTTAAGATTAAAAATCAGTTAAAATGTTCTCCAAATCAATGCACTGTGAAGTGACAAAAGATAAATGTGATTTCTAAGATACGCAATACGGCTTGTAAGGATTTCCGTTCCAAAGTAGTTTCTCTGGGGGGTAAAGACATACGGTTTACAGTTTGAGACATAACGTTTCACGGACACGCGAAAAATCTTTTAACCAGAGTAAATCAACACCGAAACCAAAAAAGCTGATATTTTCATCATGTTTTTCTTATTATTATTTTTTATACATAATTTATTTTTATTTTATAACAAGCAAAAAGAAAGTTTTGTAAGAAAACTTTTTAATCAATTTTATTGATGAAAAATGTTTGATTTTCAGGGAAAATTTATTTTAATATAAAAATTGACAGAGAGAAAGAAAAAGAGAGAAAAAAGTGGTGCATTAAAGGAGGGCGTTGATGCATTTGAAGTCCGCTTAAAATGTTCGTCTAAAAGTTTCATAGAAATAGGATATCTTGGAACATCAATCACCCCGCTGTGCCAATATCGGAAAGTATTGGCTAACATTTTGTCCCTATATCGTGCAGCGATTTATAATTTAAACTCGTTATACAGCACAATCTTTCGATCATACATTGAATCGCACAAGTGTACAGATTAATTACACTTTCCCTTTGTAGCCGGTTTGTACGTTACTTTAGTCAATGAGATTATAATAGTTTTAACGTCGAATTTTACACGTTAAATTATGAAAGTTAATCTTTGCACAGTTAGAGCTTAATAGAAAATCCAATAACACCTGACATTTAGGCAACGCAGTTTCTCAATACATAATTTTTTAAATCTTTTTTTAAATTAAAAATAAAACTTTACAGACAAAGTTTAAACTGACAATACAAGTTTAATGTAAACAATTATATAAAATTACTGAAATCCTTTACAGTAAACTTTCTCGTAAGTGACCTCTTTGTCGGCTTTGAGTATCTCATTTAAGAAAGAAGGCATGTAAAAAAAGGGGGGAGGGGCCCATTAAAAGCGGAGTTTTAATCAACGTCAATCACCATAAGTGACTAAGTGGCACACGAAGAAGTAATGGCGGCGACGGAATTCATTTTGCATTGCGTGAATATCATTCGTGGGAGCAAAAGCGGCGGCTAAGTGGTCTTCGTAGCCAGCAGGAAGTTATACCTTTTGTATCTCACGGCACGCTCCGCATGCCCGATCCCGGGCCAATCTGCTAATTGAACTCATCGTCAAGAGTTAGCAAAATTTTAAATTAATCTAATTCCCAATTACCTAACCGCAATGCAATTACTGTAATCGAATTATGCTGCTGCTATAATTATGAGTTGACGCACAAGCCCTGCATAAATAGCTCCGAGCATAAAAAAATGTAAAAACAAATTCGAAGAAGAAAAAAAGAATTAAATTAAGATTTAGAAGTTTTAAAAAGAAAGTACTTTCTTTTCAGTTATAATTTATAAGTTTGTATAACAGATTTATAGTATTATGAAAAATAAAATATAATATTAGAGTTAGTTTTTTTTTCTTTTTTTAATGAGTTTTTACGGTTTTATTATTATTGCAGAAGACTGTAAATTGTAAAATAAAGTTTTTTAAATCCAAAAAATAACATAAACGCAATTACCTTAATAACTGAACTTCGAGCATTACCTTTATACTATTTCGATAACGAAGTGACATGATATAATTTAATAAAGTACGACAATACGTGCAACAGAAAATGGTCGAACAAACATTGTAAAAAATGCAGTATAATGTGCGGTTTTATGTAGCCCACTTATTTGAATTCCGCGGGCGTAATTTTACTAATTTAATAAACAAATGCAATAGCTGTGATTTTAAAATGTTAATGCATTTTATTAAGTCGAGGAAAATTTAGTTAATTTTAATATTGCTCGATGCAATTTTAAATTGCACGCATTAATTGTATGTAGGCAAAAAATAGTTACACAAGAATATTGTTTGTTAAAACGTTCGGATTTAAAATATATAACAATAATATTTTAAGTTGAAAATGTAATAATAGATACATTAAAATGTAATTAAAGATTAGATTTAGAACAATGAAAAAGAGTTGGTAAGACTAAACTCGATTTGTATCACTGAAAATGTAAAAACCTTTTTTTTTTATAAAAAAAATAAATTGAAAAGAGGAAAATGTTTACAATAATAAATAAATCTCTGTATCATTCATACATTTTATTTATTAAATTTATAAAAAGTATTAAATTTAAAAAATCTTTTCTATAAATCAAGTTAAAAAAATGAATCGTTTTATTAAGACTTTTTGCAGTTGGAATATTAGTCTCTGATGTACGAGGATCCGATGAATATGTAGAAACGTTATCAGAGATAGTCACCAGCAATTATATAGATGTCATAATCGTTCTAGATAATCTGCAAAAACAGATAGGAGGATATATATTTGAACGAAAATGAATTTTCTTTTTTTACTAACATTGCTCTACAAAAAAAGCTTCTACTGAATACAAATTTGTATACAAAATCGTCAGTTAAACAAAAAGTTTTAATTTATTTCAAGTTTTAAAGAATAATAAAAATTTTTTCTCAAGTTTTAACAATTAATACAAATTTATTTCAAGAAAAAACATTTGTTTGATGTAATTCGGCGACATTTTGAATTTTACCACTTAACATCTTGTTTTTTAATGGCAACATCTTTTGAAGCAATTTTTAAAATTAGTCTTAATTAATTTCTGCCCCCGAGTGATGATAAAAATGTCCATTCTCGAGGGTTTCTGCGAAGTTTCACCTTGATATATTATTTTGACTTTTACCTTTTTGCCCGTACATTTCCGGGTATATCTATTTGGAGGTTTCGTATACATTACCGTAACAGCCAAGGATGAATGCATTTTTCTTATCGACTTTTCTTATGATCATTATTTGCGCCTGCTTCTGGTTTCTTTCAAGCACAATAACATAATGGCTGCTCTAACGAAGACGCCATTACTTTGTGAGTGACGACGTAATGTCCAGAAAAAGATCACGTACTTACGGCGCAGCACATTTTCTGCGAGCTAAAATTCCTGGAGAGTCAAGTCCCTAGCGCTGATGTCCCTACACAATTCTTGATATTGATTTAAGTGACAAGAATTGCGTTTGGACAATCATAGCCCGAGACAATCAATGATTCTGTTTTACAAGAATATTATCAGTTAAATTAAACATCAACATAAAAAAGGTAATAAAGTAAACACAATTTTAATTCAACTTTAAACATCATTTATAACTTATATCAAAAGCAATGAACTATTAATTTTCTAGTGAAAGTACTTCAATAATTTAAAAAAAATATATAATTTAGTTATAAAGTTTATTTTCCCAAGAAAATAAAATCTGTATTACGTTTTATAACTTTTTGTAAAGAAAAAAAAAGAAAAAAAAACAATAATGTAGTCATTAAATTTATTTATCGACGTTAAAGTCTGTAATTATAATTTCTGGTTGGAAAAGCAATCTGAGCAAAAAAAAAGAGTGGTTGAAGATGTATCCCCGAGATGGCTGGCTTCCAACTTTGGTTACAATGTAAACAGCAAAAGCGCCGAATTTTATGCGACGAAATGGCATGGCCTCTGATTGACGTTATTTGTCGATCCTCAACATATAATGCGCTTATATACTTAGTGCTGCGCAATGGCCTTTAAAGGTGCAATTCTGCAATAAATTTACGCGTTTACCATTGGCTCTTTCACTTTAACACACTCGAGATTCTGTCGGCGAGGGTTTTCCACCCTTTGTCGTCGTTCTGACATCACACAGGGGCCATCGACGAAATAGGCTAAGTACTTCCGTCTTTCGGTTGAACTCGAGTTGAACCCCCGAAGTGACACATGCACCGGAGGAGCTTTCCCTAGTCGAGTGATGTTTTTTAAGACTTTCGATTAACTCGCTGTTTTCTTTCAACTTGGGATCCAAAATTAACTTCAAGTTATTGTTCCAGGGCTACAAGAAACGGAGTCTTTGTTGCTGTCGATTTTGCCGGGAAAATCCGAAGATAACTGTCTTCTTGACCCAATATTTTAATCAAACGCTGAGTATCGGTTTGTGATCCGCCAGTTAGACACGCAACTGAAGCGCTGTTTGATTAGCTTCCTCGGCAGAAGTTGTCTGACTCGTTACACGGTCGAGTAATTTATACCAACTTAATTGGAATGGATCTCCTGTATAAGTAATTAAGGGCTGATTTGATTTAATCGCCGGCCATGTGGTTATCTGCAATTAAAGACAATTGATTTAACATTTCAAACTGGGACACATACAATTCGGAGAGAGAGAGAACAAGAAAACTGATTTTAGCTCTCAAGGGTTGGCAACGATTACTTTTCCAACCCTAGAGTAACAAGTATTGATTATATCTTTTCTCGAGAGTACAGAGCTGAGTATAGAACTTTTTTTTCGTAAGATTTTTCATGCTGAGAAAATATAATGTGTAAATTACGGGAAAACTTTTCGTATATATATTGAAGAAATAAGATCGGTATTATTTATAAAGTCTTGAGAGTAATTATCAAAGTTTCAGGTCGTTGATTCAGAATGTATGGTGATTCTTCATTGAAATTTTAAACAAAATTTTCGTCGCCGATGTCATTATAACTTCTGATAACTTGAACCCCCGGCAATAGTTCATGTAATTTTTTTTGTCGTTCTCCACAGTGTAGATAAAAGTTGAAATACTATAGATGGGTTTCAAAATCCGACATTATTACTTTATGAGATGGAAACAAAAAAATAATCTACGACATTTTGTCATTGAAAGTGGAGGAAGACAATTTTGCTATTAATTTTGTCAATTGAATTTTTGGTTTACAAATTTTGTTGAAAAAATTAATTAATCAGGCGTATTAAGCTAATTTTTCAATTAACTTGATAGTAAAGTTTTTTTGGTTTTCTGGTATAAAATTGACGAACTGTAATGATCAGAAAATGACGAGAACAGCGAAATAATCAGCTGCACTGCAAAAATCAATAAGAGGGGGTTACAGCAGGATGTTTGTGGAGCATCAAGATAAATCCGCTATCTGCTTTATATAATTGTTATGCAATTCTAATGCAGGCACGTACGTTTTCCGATAATTTAATTTGGCACTTGGATTGTGTAATTTCAAACTAATTATTTTCTTCTTTCTGAACTAATATTAATGGCCTATTGTGTTGTACTATTTTACATTTTAAAAATGCTGACCTAAATTTAATACTAATTGCAATAAATTCTTATTCAAGTGGTTATGCAAATTATATTAACATTAAAATCATTCCTGTTTTTGTTTTCTCAATTTTTAATTGTACAATAAATTGTTACAATTTTCTCTTGAACATAAATCAAAGATAACATTTTTTATTTATAAAACCTAGTAAACTTGTTCAACTCTTTTTTTATATTCTGAAGAATAGAGTCAAGTGGCTTGTGCAGTTGTACTGTTGAAAATCGTACGAGTGTCATCATACAAAATGGCTTGGTGAATAACAAAAGTTTTGTCAGACTATTACAGCCTTTACCTGACCGGAATGAAGTGTTTACATTTGCCTCGAAAAGTTTGACAAAAACACTGTCATAATAGACGTGTCGTCTCTAAACGTCTGAAGGGGAGGTGATTGGATGATTGGATTAGATGTCTCGAGGTTGTAACTTGGTTACGTCTTAAATCCACAGCCTTATCTCGATCGAGAGGCTCCGCTCATTACACAAGTCTTGTTCGTGCCCTCGGTGCTCGATCAAAGACGAACTGCTTTGCTGGACATAGACTAAACTATAATCTGTTCACGTCTTTGCATCGTCTACGTGGCAAGCATACCTATTTCATTCGGAAATAGAAATATTACTTTTGGATTAAGATTAATGAGCATTTTAATTTAACTTGCAGCTAAAGCGATTGATGAAATTATCATTGTTTTGAAAGAAACATTATTTAGGGGTTGAGGACTTTTATTCATATTTAAATTTAAAATTGCAGTTATAAAAAGTATACAAGCACTTTCGTCTATTTTTCAGTACTTTTGTTTAACTCACCTAATTCATTAAATTAATTATCAAATGATTTGATAAAGGAGCTCAAAAACTTGTAGAAAACATTTTGTCTTTGGAATGATTTTGATTTCAAGAAATTTTTTCATTAAAAAAAGATCCCAAAAAGAACAGCTGAGTGGACTATGGTCCATCCATTATTTCTGCTGTAACAAATGGCTAGTGAATGAGTTTTTATCGCAAGGCGAAGTCAGATATTTGAATTTAGTATGAAATGCAAACCGCAAGAGAGAGAGAGAGAGAAAGAAAATCGAACAAGCGTAACCAACCCAGTGACACGACTATAAAAAATCATCGGTTTTTGTGAAACCTTAAAATCCGCTATGACTGTTGGCGCTAGTAGTACTCCGATCTAGTTCCCCCGCTCTCCTCACTCCCCTCAGCTGTGTTTAAATATGGCGATGAACGTTTCGTGAACAACTCGGTGGAGCAACATTATTTCTGATCTGTAAATCTTTTTTATGTGCTCCAAGTCTAAATAAATCTAAATAGATTGAAAAAATTGGATACTTTTTCATCGAAGTTAATTTTTGTGTTAAAAATGCCAACTTGTGCGGTTCCAAATTGCAATTCCGGTTACAAAAGTTGTACCGAAAAACACCATAGTTTTCAAGTTCCATCCGATGAAATTCGACGAAAAAAATGGGAAGAAGCAATAGGAAGGGACAATTTAACCACAAAACAGTATGTGTGTGATCGACATTTTAAGGTGGAAGAAATGATCACAAAAAGAATTTTACTGTCAGGAAATGTGATTGTTGGCGAGGTAGGAGTTTTAAATTTTTACTCATTTACTGATTATGTATTTGTTTATTAATTAATTAATGTTTTACTATTATACTACGTTTAAATGCATGAAAATGATATTATTTATTTCATACAAAAATCAAAATATTTTAAAATAAACAAAAAGACTGCAAAAAAAAGGTTTTGTATGATGTTTTATTAATAGAAGATTATAAACAATAACATCAAATTTAAAACATTGAAAAAATTGTTTAAATAAATTAACAGAAATATTTAGTATATAGAATTCAAATGTATAAAATATCTTTTTTATCGTATGTATAAAAAATTAAATGTAAAAAATTATTTTATTTCCAAATTAATATTTTTAAATAACGCATTAATATTCAAATTATATTTATTTTTATTTTTTTCAGTCACCTTGAACGCATTGGAAGTTACAAAGCGATGCCGTTCCATCTCTCAATTTGTGTTCTGAAGATAAGACATCAATGTACGATCAGTTGATAGTCAATGATAATTCTTGTCCTAACGAGGACAGTGTAATGAATAGAAAATTATTATTTTCTTTTATTAACAACTGCACTTTACTTTTGAAGAACAAAATGAGATGTGACCAATGTTATAATGTCAAACGCAATAGATAACTAAAAAGAAAAAGAGAAGAATTGAATTGTAGTAATTACAAGTAAGCTGGTTGTGGTTACGAATAAGCTCTAGTATTTCATCAGAAGATCAAAAAAAAGTTGAATTTCTTCGTAACCAGAATAAGTTGTCCAAATAAAGTAATAAAAGACTTCATAAAACAGTTGATGATTTAAAGTCACAAGTTCGCTGTTTAAGTGATGAGTTAGCTAAGAAAGATATTCAAACTGTCGATAATTTAATGGACAAGTTAAAAATTCCACTTTATAAAAAGATGCTGTAAAACATATCTTGGCTGCAGCGACAAATTCAAACAAAAAGCAGAATAGGTATTCGGAGAATTGGATGCTTCTCTCAATATTGCTTCACATGAGGTCTCCAAAAGGCTACGTATTTTTACAAAGAAATGAAGTTTTGCCTTTACCACACGTG
>JABFPM010000756.1:0-25228 GCA_022817325.1 Idris sp. 1 HC-2018 | reverse complement strand
GGCCTAAACGGAGTTTTGAACTCAAGTCTTTCAGAGTACTAGTCAGAGATCATAATCACTCGGCCAAAGTGATTATTGGAATAACGTATGTAAAATGAATACATACATTGGGAATGAAAATACGAAACTTAACTTTTAAAATGCTTTCTATTTATTTATATTTATTTATATAGTAGATGAGTGATTATTTGCTTCAGATGTTGTACCGACGTTCCTAATATATACCGGGTCAATCTGTGTTACGAGTGCTTTATGATTAGTACTTACTAGATGAGAAATGATGATGTTGGCCCGACATTACATATCAACATTTGGCCAACATTTCTTACAGACACTGGTACGATACCCAAAAACAATATCCAAACAATATCGTTCACAAATATCGCAATTATATATTGGGCCAATTATAATCAGCGTTTCATTTCGACATTTAAACAACATTGTCTTCTGACATTGGGCCAACATAAATTTCTTTGACAACGTTGGCAATAGATTTGATTTTCCTCGTGGGACATCTAAATCAAATATAGAAACATGGAGTGTGTTCAAAAATCATAGTAAGAAGAAGTAATGTTGATACTTATTTAGATTAGGGCCACCTCCCCCATAATGAGGCTTCCATTTGTGTTTCTTATAAATAATTGTACATATTACTTTTTAACAAACTAACACGACTAATAATTATTGACAATGCGCCTTGCGCATCATTTGAAGCTGCACCCATTATAATTTTTTTTTTTTTTTTCAGGGACTGAGAAAAGCATCATGTCACTTGAAGTGCGCATATTCTAATCCATGTAGGAATCTAACAACACTAAAAACTTAGGCCCATGTCATTGACAATTTAACGCCACCTCGGAACCGCTTAAAGTATTACTTCGGGGTGGCTTGTCCAATCTTCTCACAGCACACATACAAAAACACATACCCTTAGACATAAAGTAATGGTCAATTTAGGACATCACAATGCAGATCTATAGTCCAATCGCATTGCAGTCGACCCTTTTAGACAAGAGAACACTGTGGACAATGGTCGACACAATTCTCCTCGGAAACCAACATCTTGGGGATAATGGTTTCTGAAGTCAGTTCCCCCAGCACACGCTTAGCCGTTTGACGCACCTCTTCCCATTTTTGACAGTGGAAAAAGGTGTGCTTGGCGTTATTGGTCTCATTCTCACAATTGATGCAAAAAGGGTTATCAGTCTTTCTCATGCGGTGCAAGTATTTTATAAAAAGGTCATGGTTTGAGAGAAACTGATTCAGGAAATAGTCCACCTCCCCGTGTTTCCGAAGAAGCCACGGTTCTAGTGATCCTATTAGCCTGGCCGTCCATCCTCCATGACTTTCCATGTCTTATCTATGCTGCCAACATCGCATGTAGGCCTTTTTGGCTTCCTTTTGGCATCATTCTTACTCACACCATTCACGCGTTTATATACACTTTTTTTCTCTCTGTGACGAGCAGATCGATGGGTATTACGCTAGCAATCAAAGCGACCGGTTCTAAAACCGTCCGGTACGAACAGGCTATGCGCAAGGTGCAGGTTCTCTGTACAGCTGCTATGCCGTGTTTGTAGAACTTGAACCTTAGTGCATCGGCCCAGACCTCAGCACCGTATAAGAGGATCGAGTGCACAGTCGACATAAGCAGCCGCCTCTTATTCTGTCTCGCACCGGACATGTTAGACATCAATCCGCTCAACACAGTCGTCACACGTACTGCTTTAGCAGAGGCAGCCTCAATATGTGAGAAAAATGTCAACTAAGTGTCAAGCGCTATTTCCAAATATTTGACTGCCTCCTTTGTCATTATTACTTCACCCAACACGAACATCGGGAAGAATGTTTTAATCCGCTTTCTAGTCAGTACAGCGATTTCAGTTTTGTGAATGGCTAGCTGGAGGCCGTGTTCGTCCAGCCAGCCATTCATGCGTCTCATCACATAGTCCAATGATCGACAGTCAACTTTTTTAGACATCAAAACTTCGTGAACGGAAGTCGACACAGTAACCTAATTTGCTTTAGAAACCAGCATCATATTGATGATGGTTTCTGGTGTCAGAGTCCTCAATTCATGTTCAATTCTTTGACGCACCTCCTGCCACTTTTAACAGTAGAAGAAGGGGTGTTCAGCGTCATCTTTCTCTATTTTACAGTAAATGCAAAAAGGGCTGCCAGTCTTTCTACAACGATAAAGATATTTCATAAACCATGGTTCGATAGAAACTAGGTCAGGTAAAAGTCCACCTCCCCGAACCTAATTAAACGTACATTAATTTTAATGATACTTATAACTTTGTTAAAACTTTTTGCACGTAAAAGTAGCAAATTTTACAATTGTTTTAAACATTCAGTAACGGAAACCAATCTCCTCAACTTTTAACGTCGAACGTTAAGCTTTGCCTCTCAACACTATACTTTAACGGTCGCACTAATACAGACGCATTTACCACTTTTCTCACACCAAGATTCTAGAAGTTTGTCGTAATCAGATATGTTAAGCAGCTGAAATTATTAAAAGAGATGGAAGCCTTAAAAAATGAATTTTAACAAAACGACATGACGAGATTTTGAAAATTTACATTAGTCGATGTACTATCAAATGGGGGGAGATTGGTTATCAGGATGAGATTGGCCACTTGTACTCAAATTCAATCAATAGAAAAAAAAAATTAAAACGTTACATTTTGCTTATTTTAAGCAGATTTATGCTTGTAGCAAATGTTATGATCAATACAGAATGACATCTTATGTTTTGAATAAATTTATTCGTGCAGCAGAGGACTTTATTTAAAATTTAACTATGATTATTTTCACTTAAACAAAAAATAATATTTTTATACAAATTTCAACACTTATGATTTCTATAAACATTGGCATAATTATCTTTATTTCTTGTTATTTCGCCAACAGTAAAGTATTTTTGTTGTTTTATGATAAACTTTTCATTTACTTATATAAATAATTAGCCCTGGTTCAACGATCTGACAGTTTCAGACTAAATAATTGTAGTCTTAATACAGCCTGAAAAATGCAACAGAAAATTTGATTTCAAACTCAATATTTTATACAATTCGAATGCTGAAACAACCAATTTTTTTAAATCTGGTAACATTTTATCCAGCTGAAATTGTATAAATTTGTATGAAATTTTATATTTTAAAAAAAAATCAGGTTGCTTCAGCATTCGAATTGTATAAAAAATTGAGTTAGAACTCAATTTTTCTGTTGCATTTTCCAGGCTGTTTCAAGATAACAATTATTTAGTCTGAAACTGTCGGATCGTTGAACCAGGGAGGTTATCAGTGATTCCATAAGACTCATCAACGATTTCTTCTAATGAGATAAATTAAAAAAATTACACGTTATAACTTCAAACAGTTATAATCTCTTTGAAAAGAAATTTTAAAACACTTTGCTATTAACATGAACTAAAATACTAATTTTTTCTATTTGCAGAGAAGAAATTCTAATATTGAATTCCGAAAATCTAATTATCGAAAAACAATGCAAAACACTATTTCATTTCTTAGAAAAAAAAAAATCTAGTAACCTTATAGAAAGATTTAGCGGTTATTGGCAAGTGTGTGATCCAACTAGCTTTCTTCGTTAGGTCAACAGACTCATGTAGAATCAATTTTTTTAAAAAGTTCCGTACAACTACAGTGCGAAAAAAGATGTCTAAATTTAATACTGTTTTGTCCCATTCTTTCAGTCTTAACAAAAAATCTGAAAATTATTATGAGACTTAAAAACAGTCTGACAGTAAGACTTTTAGTCTTAGCAATTCTAACCAAAAATTGCATTCTTGTGACACTTGCAAGTGTTTCCTAAAATATGAAAAATCAGTGTAAAATGGGCGATTTAAATGCACCAACATCGCGTTGCTGCTTAAACATGTTCTCCGGTTTCACCAACATGATCCACAATTCAAAGTGGCATACAAGTTTGACAATTTCCGGGCTACTTTTAGGAAGTGGGAATCATTTTGCAAGCATGTATATCGCAAACATCAAAATGTTTAACAAATAATTAATGATGATGTATTGCGACACAAACATGTAGAAGTAAATAAAAATCCAGGTACACTTACAATATAAATAATGCTAGTATACATCTTTAACACATATTTAAACAATAACATGCATCATTATAACACTTGGTTATATTGCAAAATAAAATAAAAAATTAATTTTTATTATTGCCAAAAAATTGTATTTGTGATATTTTTGTTACTTTTAAGGAAGGTTTGGTATCCACAACATGTACCAACAAAGCAAAAATTGTTTTATATTCAACTAACCGTTGAAAACGTATGATTTTTATCTGGTATGACGACTTATTAATATTAATAACACTTATCGTCTTACTAAATCTGGTGGTATTATGTAGAAATCGTCCGAATTGAGTTTTTTTTTAAACAATTTTTGGTCTTATAAAATGAATCTGATAATTTTCATACTTGAATATTGCATTAGTATGAAATGCAGAATGTAATCAGTCTGAATCATTAATTTTTAACTTATAGTTTCAGACAAAATTATAGTATTAATCTGAATATCATTTCAAATTTTATGAAATTCATACTTTTGAAAATGGATTTTTTCGCAGTGTATATATTTCAAAAAATGAGACAATTTAAAATTTGGAAGTTATCAAAATAATAATAATAAGACTCCAAAAATGTCAAAATACAACACCTGATTGATTTTAAGATGAAGTTGGAATTACCGTGAAAACATTTCAACACGATTTCAGGGCAGAGTCATTTAAAGTTTTGTAAAAAAATTTTTAGAGTATTTTTCAAATAATTTTTGAAAACATTTACAGATACCAGAATAACTTTAAGAGGATGGACTAAAGTTACCACCTGGCCGGTTTTACGTTGGTCTGGCCGGCAAATCATAGTTTGGGCAGGTAAAACTGCTTAAAAAATCGGCAAACTAAATTTTTACGTATCATTGAAGAGTCAATTACCGCAATATTCAACTGCCGCAAAAATGAAAATTTCACATCATAACTTCCAAATAACCTGATTTTTAGTGATTGTCGGGTTGCGGGAAACGCCGAATAATTTTTTTACCGTTATGACTTTGAGATGTTAATTAAGATGATTCGGATCAAGGCCCGCGGTACCGGGCCGACGAGACAAGTCCTAAAAAAACTTTAAAAAGTCTAAAAATATTTTAAAATGTCTTTGCAATGTCGGCCGTTAAGCGCGGGACTATGTTCTGGAGTTTGCTATTTTCATCTTTGTCTGCCATGCATATCGCAATCTTTTAACTCCATCATTTGACTTTTCAACTTACGGTAACGATCAAAATTTCTCTTGTGTTCAAGTAACTCTACTGAAGCTTCTTTACCCTCACTTTCATAACACAAATTACAAACATCTACTCTTGGAACGTTGAAAGTAAAATTAATAAGATGATTAAAATATTTATAATAAGTCGATTCATCTTTAACGATTTCTGAATCACCTGTAACCGCAGAATAATAATTTACAAAAAGTTCCTACATTTTTTTTAAATTCAGTTCCGAGTTAACAAAATAATTCAGTTTTGTTTTTTCACGACCATAATGCGACTGTTTATGAGGTATGCTTTCACAGTGTACTTGGATTAATTCTTTGACAGTCTCATTCAATTTTACATTATGATTAGCATGCTTACCATGATTATCTTCTAAGCTTTCTTTATTTTTCAGCTTATTTTGCACAGTACTTAGTCTATGTTTATTAATTCCAAGTACACTGCAAAGAAATACTTTACAAACGTAAACGTTACAATCGTTTAGAGGAAATATGTAAGACCACGAAAAAAATTTTTTATTGGTGCGATTCTCAATTGTCTCAAGTGGTTCACAACATTTCATACAAAAGTGTAATTGAATATTCTGCTTATGATAATCTCCCAAATTCCAAAAAGAGTTGAAAAAATTCCTCTGGTGTGCAATGTCAATTCTGTTGAAACATTCGTTTTTACAATAAGTCGAAACTTGCGTAAAATTTTCTCCGCAATTGTTTTCTGAGAAACACTTGTGTATTCTTTGCCCTATAAAAATTATTTTACTTATAACATGTAGTTATTGCAGTTATTACAAATTTAGAAAACAACAAATAATGATAACACATAAAATAGAATAATTTACTTGGTTTCGTGATTGACAAAATGGATCGCCACGATTGATTTTGTTACTGATTTTATTAGCCTAATTTAAATAAATATTTGTAAGTGTAGAAAATGAAAACTCTTTTAGTAAGCTTATTTTTTTTCATGGATTTTATAATTATGTTCAATGATAATTTTTTTATGAATTACTCAGTTACATCGAGCTAAAAATCATTAACAAAATTAATCGTTGCAATCCATTTTGATCTTATCTTTTAAATAAATAGTTTACTCTTTTCTAACAAATTAAAAACTTGTATAAAAGTATGTATATGATGCCCGTATATAAACTTATTAATTTCAGTTTGTGCCTTTTCTATTTAAATGCAAAAACTGTGCTTAATATTTAAACTTTTGCTAGCCAAATACGAATTATATACTGAAAGATTCGAAATGCATTGTAATAATCCATTGACGATAAAATAATTATAAAATATTAAGGAAATATCATTGAAAAAAATGTAAATTTGAACTATAGTGTCAGACATAGATTTCATACCTAAAAATTCATTTTATTGTTTGAACACTGAATCTGTTCAAATTTGTGTACGCGTATGTTGAACGACATATCCAAATCATCTTAATTGACATCTCGCAGTCATGGCCGTGAAAAAATTATTCGACGTTTCCTTCGATCTGACAATTACTAAAAAATCATGTTATTTGGAAGTTTTTAAGTATGATATGAAGTTTACATTTTTGCGGTTGTTGAATAATGCGGCAGTCGAGTATTGCGGCAATTGATGTAGACCCTCATTGAAAGGCTTGCCAAACTTTTGAATTTACCAAATTAGTAAATTGTAGCTAATTTATTTTACAGTAGGCCAATACGTTTTTAAACGAAATTTTCACATAATTTAAAACAAGGTATTGTTAAAATTACTATATACAAATTTATTAACATTTAAAAATCTTAGCCAATTGGTCTAATAAATTGCTTATACTGAAAATGTTTAGAAATTAAAAAAAGAACACATTGTTTTTAAAGTCTTACATCTTGGTCTTGAGGAATGGAATTAATTTCAAATTTTCAGAGCTTACAAATTAATTTTACCTATCAACAAAGAATAAAAAAATATTAAGTAGGAAATAAAATCGATAAACTTTTTCACTATAAAAAGGTTATAGTGAAAAAGGGAATATTTAAGTTAATTTAAACAACAAAATTAAATGTTGTGATTTGATTAATTTTATTAAAGAAAGTTTATTTGAAAACTTATAGAAAATAAGCGCAGTTGCTATCATTTTTCGTCATTCTAAAAGCGTTTAAAGTTTGCTGATTTATTTCAAATTCTTTTAAAATTCTAATCAGTAAGGTGGTCTTTGAAAAAAAAGTATTTTATGATCTTGAAACGAAAAAAATTTAGCCTCCTCTTTTCTACCCCCCGCGGCTTAAAAAGGCCAAACGCTTTCTAAAGGTGGCAACCCTAGAGTGGACAAGTTCTTAATATTTTTCTCATCCAAATCTACATCTTAAAGTCTCGGTAATTTTAAAACCACTGTAACGTGAAAAACTTCATTCTTGTTGTTTTTACATAAATAATGTTTTCAATGGTCACTTATTAATATGCAAATGTTTAAGTCTATTTATTCTTTATAAATAAGTGTAAGGTTCAAGTTTTATTATTACTTTTGGTCAAAGTTAACCTAAAATATTATCTGCAGTCTCAAATTGTAAAATTTTTACAATCAATTGTAACCTAACAGTAATAGTGTTATTGTAACCTAATTAATTACATTAATTACAGTTTTAAATAAGTAATAAAAATGCCAAAGCTTAAAAGAATAAAAGTGCAAAGCAGAAAATGTTTGATACCACACATATATCCATTATATGCAGAAATGTAATTGGCGAATTCACGTGCGCGAATACTTTCACCAGTGACATTTCCGCGGACTTCGAAATCAATTGCCAGACTGTTGGACGCATTACTTTTATCCGTGTTATATGAAAAAAAAGCACCACGTTTTTTTCCGATTTGTTGACAATCAAATTGCAATATAAACAAAGTTGGTTACGATGTGATGTAAGAATTACATCGGATTATATAAAAAGTTATTCAAAAAGTTACGAATGCGTTTTTTTATTGAGTAAATTATATTGAATGTACAGCAGTAATTAATTTGCCAATTTATTTGTTAATATTTAAATAAATGTGATTAAGTTGTACTGGACAATTCGATCCTGAAAAAATCTTCAGAGTCTCGCTATTAATCAAACAATCGTTATTTAATGAAATAAATCTAATAAGTTTTTGTTGGTCATATGTACCTCGTCAACTTGTTGGAAAGTAAACTTTCCAACTTTCGCGATTGAAATTGCTCATTAATAGATGAAAACAAGAAAGGTATAAAAGCAGAACTTGCAATGATTCGTTTTTGAAACATTAAAAGCTAAATCGATACAAAACATGAATGTATCGGGTTTTGTAACTTCTTAAAATATTTTAAATTAATTTTTTTTATTAAATATAATAACATATCAAATCAAAATAATAAAAAATTAGAATGTTCGAAAATTCGTGTGATAAGTTGGCACTCGTGAAAAAAAATGTAGTCTTTCATATGCCAATCCCTGAATCGGTACGCGAGTTACTTCGTCCTCAGTAGCGTAGGGGTTAAGACGCATCGTTCAATTACTAACTTATAAATTAAAATTCTATTTTTTAATATTCATGCATGTTTTTCTTTAATAGACTTCAATTGAATGTTTTAAGATTGAACATCTTTAACACCTGTGTAATAGTTTAATCAAAGTTAAATGTCAAGTGGAAATTACGTATATGAATTAATCATTTTTGTTGAGAGTTGAATAATAAGTTATGAAGGTTAGTTTGATCGCTTTATGTAATTATCAATACATTTTCAATAACAGGGTTCTTAAATAAGCTTTTTTGCATTCAAAAGCTTTTTTATTTGCACTAATTCTTTTCATAAACTTTAAGCGTGCATTAAACTGTAATAAAAGTAATATACCATAAATACTTTGAAAAAAGAAACATTCTTAATTTTCCTTGTGATGTCTCTATGACATCATAAGTATATATCATGAAGAATGAATTATTTTCTTCTCAAAGTATGTTACCATAGATACTGTTACAATGTTTTCATCATTCATATCATATGAAATCAATACAATTATTAGAAAAAAATCCTATTTACAATTTAGTATACGGAAATGATAAAACAGTTGGTGTAATTCACACCACAAAAAGGTAGAAAAACCAAACGAATAGTGTGTGAACCCCAATTCCTGTTGCACTTTGCCCCAAGGTGAAAACCCTAATGACTGGGCCGCATGTACCAGACATTCGAGTATTCGATTTATTTTTTGTCATCTCGATGCATAATAAAATGTTCTTATGTTTTATAAAGATTTCTTTATTTTTGTTATTGCACTATTAAAAAATTCATCAATAAATTTAATATACACGTATATAATTGTTTTTTCATATACAAAAAGTATTCCTTTTAATTTACATTATTACCTCAAAATAGGTGTTTGATAGAGTTTATTATCAATTTTCTTAATATATTTTAAATTTCAGATACACTATTAAAAATGAGATAAAATAATTTTTGAGAAATTAGAAAAAAAATAAAAAAAAAGTATATTTTTAAATACGCAGGTTCATATTTAACCCGCAGGTTCACTTTCAACGCACGTCACACGACTGCTACGCACAAAAGAAGGGGAAACGCTACGTGAGGGTCTTCACAAAAGTTCAAACTTTTTTCTCACACAGTTTGGAAGGAAGCCCCTTCATTAGCCTCCAACAAAGATACAACGTTGTAAATAAGACACCTGGGTTAGCGTAACCCAGAATGGTAACTGAGAGTTAATTTCACTAAAATAAAATGCTGTCTTATACTAAACTATCACAAATTGTAAGCGAATATGTGTATATTAACAGGAATTGTGAGACAGTGTCTTAATAAAAACAAGACTGAATATTTCACGTATCTTAAAACAAAAATGTCTTAAAGGGGATAATTTTATCTTATTTTCAGACAGCTTGAGTATCTTAATACAAACGTCTACTTTTATCAGACGGTCAGAGTGTCTTGAAACAAAATTAAGACTCCACGCACGACTAGTTTTAAGACGCAAAATTATAAAATCAGACGTGCAAACGAAATTTAAGACACATGATATTCTCATGTGACTTAATTTAAGACACCAAAGTGCGACCCAATTTTGCACTGTTATAACTAAATTTATTGTGGAACAAATTATACTCCTAACATCTATATTACACGCACTATAACACTTGGACAAGCAACAGCGGAACAAAATTTTTCCAAATATAAGTTATCTCGCGACATGAAAACGAGCTGCAGCCACCTCAGACAAGATAACTCGCTGAAATTCGTTTGCTATTTTTATTGCACGAACTTAATTTCTTAACTTCTTGAAACAAGATCCACAAGGTTGGATCAAATGAAATTCCGCCATATAGATAATTAAAAATTAATAAGTTGTAATTTACTAGATTTTGGAAGCTCCCATTGAGATTATTCAAAAAATTTTAAATTTCCATAAGACAATTTTTGCACAAACTAATTTGGCTTAGTGACAAATTTATTTTGGAAATAAACATTTAGAACTGCGTTGCTACATATTTTACTGAGATTATTAAAAATTGTTCTAATGTGACTAATATAATTATAAATTTATACATACATATGTACTATTTTACACAATTTGCCGTCATTACAAATAAATTTTTTATTCAATTAAAAAAGTGCGTAACAAATTTCTTATCGATAAATGAATATTGTTTTCAGATTGGCTTTTCTGCACATGTTTGTTCGAGAAATAAAAGAAAAAGGATTATATAAAGAAATAAGTGGCTTTTCTACTGAAATATATTTAATGTTTTATATAAACAACAATAATGAGAACTGTTGACATGAATGTTGCGTTTTTTATCATTCCAACTGTTTCCTTTTTTACACATCGTAAATAATCTTCAAGTACGCTTTTAATCTTAACAGTATTTTTTTTTACTTCAATACCTTTTTTATTTATTTGTTAACTTCTATTTTAATCACTTTTTTCCAATAAATAGCTACACTTTATGGATGCGTTAATAAGGGTGGGGGTAGCTAATGCAAATTTACCGGCTTTTCAATTTTCGATATTTCGATAAATACCGATAAAAACCGTAATTTTTATATTCATATCTAGTAAAAATAACAATTCATCTCTGGAAAAATAGACTGTTAAAATAACAATCTTAATTGTTACTGTAATACCTATGTTAACTGCATTGCACACAAAAAAACATTATTTGTCCACTTAATATGTGTTTCTTACACGCACTCAGAAAAATCTCCTTTTGAATCGAAAGAAATTGTCCTTTTGGTTCAAAAGGAGGTTTTTCTGAGTGCATATTGTAAAAGTGGGTTTTTCTCCTTTTTACGGTGAAAAAAATGAAAGTGATATTTAACCATAATTATGTAAATTTCTTTCATCAAAAAACAGTGGAAAAAGAAGCCATTTTTTCGTTAATTGTAAGACAAAATACATTATTTAATCACTTGTTATCATATTATGTCAAAATCAGCAAAAATCTCTCAAATTTAATTTTTGTCTAGTGGTTATGTTCAAATTTATTATAATATAGTGTAATACGATTTATTAAACACACTTAATAGAAAACTAAAATTTCATTTTTTTTGAAATGTAACTTACCCGATTATTATCGGAAGCCAAAAATATAAATAATTAACAATTATTCAAATTTCTCAATATGCAAAAAACACATTTCCAGAAAGTTAACATATCTGTAATTTGATCTTCTTATCGGGTTCAAATCTTTGTGTAAAACCGCAACCGAAAACGCTCATTCAGAGTCTACACTGTTTGGTTTAATATTATTTAAATAATCAAAAACTAAGGCCAAACTACCTTTTACTTTTGATTTTATTAATTTACTGATATCAGAAATACTCACACAGTTTATATGGGCAATTCTTTAGAACCTTTAACTTTCAACTTGCCAAATTTTTGAAAAAAAAGTTTTAGCATATCTTAGTTTTATGACAATTATAATTTATTATTACTTTATAATGAATGATATAAAGTCGAACAATGATAAATTACATGCACGTAATTTTAAATTAATATTTTTTTCTAAAAACATTGGTAAATATTACGTTTTTGACAGCTTTTTGTTCTAATGTCAAAGACATAATATTTTAAAACGGTCTTTCAATTATTTAAGTAGTTTTTAATATATAATTTGATTTTATTGCACCCACATATATTTTATTACATCAAGATACTGTGTATTTCATCCAGAAGTTTTAAAGTATTTTTTAAATATAAATATTTTCAATTACAAAATATATTACGTCTTTGACATCAAAACTCGGGAACAGATTTTTTTTGATAATTTTGTTTAGTTTACATCTTAAATGTGCATCATTTGAATTGTGCTTATTGTATTTGTTAAAGTTAAAAGTAATGCTTAATAATTTTTTAATTGCAGTTTAACTCTGAGCTTCTAAATTAAAAAAAGAAAATGTGCCTGCATAATTCGGACTTGGGATTGTGAAATATTTTCAAACTTATAAATAATTACAAAGTTTACAATTATAATAATTTAAAGTGTGCAAACCATACAAATTAAAATCTTAAATTTAATCATCCACAAAATTGAAGTGAAATGCGAGCGACAGGTAGGTTAAAAGTTCTAGAGATTTGCCCATATATTTGACATTTCTGCTTATTACGTATTAAAATAACATTCAAATTAACTTTCTGCCTAAGTTAGCAGAAATATTGAATGTTATTCGATGCTGCTATTTCAAAATTTAACAATTAATATACAAAATAATTTAGAAGCTGAAAAATAAATTTTATATTTAAAAATATAAAATTAGTAAAATGTAGATGTTTAGTAAAATGTTTACAATTTAGATGAATACTTGAATTTGACATTAAATTAATTATAACAAATTGATATCGTATATTTGTAATCAGTTTAAGTTATACATCTAGAAGTGTTTTTAATCACGCGATCATAAGGTATATGCGCTTATGCTGTAAATATTTATTAGTATGCAACACGTGTAACATGCATCATTTTTGAATTGTACTTCTTTTAAATATTATCATAATATAAAGACTTAATAACAATTAGATTTTTGACATAAATGAATTCCATATAAATTCCAAATCTAATTTTATTTTTAACAAAATCTTAAAACCATTATTATAAAATAAAATCTTTTGGTTTAGTTTTCTTTAAAGTTGTGTATTCAACTTATGTTTATAATTTTCATTTTTGCTTTTAAATGACCTTGAGGTAAACATCCAAGTTATGCTTAGTTTTGTTATTAATATTAATATTATTCAATTTTTTCCGAGTTAATTATGTGACATCAAACGCGGAAAAACTGTTCAAATATGATTTAGATTGTATTTTCATAATTGCAATGAATGTATTACCCATATATTTTCTACGAGCTCTTTCGAAATAAATATTTTTGAAATATATACAATTTTTTTGTTTGACATTCACTTTTGTGATTTGAGTTATCACTAGCATTTACAATATTTTCTTAAGAAAGTTTTCAACTAATTTTTATTTTATTGTGTGGAGAGTCACTTAATAGGGCATCTTAAATAATTGTATGCTTATCAATATATAAAATATATAAAATAAATAGGCATAAAAAAAGCGTCCAAATATTTAAAGTAATGATCTGAAGTAAAGGTCTAGAATAATAATCTAAAGTAATTTAACACTAACATTTTTTTAGTAGTATAACATTCATTTTTATTCGATATTTCGATAGTCTCGGGAAACGCATGTTTTTCATGTAAATTAGATTTAAATTATTATAATGTTATTTATCATATATTTAATCAAACTAACCGATTGTAACTAATCATTTTATTTAATAAGGACAATTATTTTTGGGTTAAACAAAAATTAATTTCTTGCATTTCGATTTAGTATGGAATAATTTATGTGAAATGATTATATTCTCTATTTGGATATTAAAAGACATTGAAAAAATCGTCATTATAAATAACGTAAAATTTTCTTTCACATTAGTTTGTTGATACAACAAATTTTACATCAAATGCGAGTTTTGTTAATGTCATGTTGACTCAACTGTTTAAAATATCCATATAAATCATGTGTATTTATGCTTTAAAATAAAATTTTGCTTTGAATTAACAAATGATGGAAAGTTTTACTTCAAACATTTAAATTTATATTTTAACGAAAATCTTATTTGAAAATAATTTTTAATTTCGACGATTTTATAAATTATATACTTATACTCAACTACGGATTTATAAGAAGTCAGAATAAACTTATTATTAAAAATTATTACAATAATTACGATTTATATGAAATACTTTTAAATTCCACAGTAAACCAATATAATCGAAACAATAATATAAATTTGCAATTATTTTTTCGTATCAAACACAGCTTAGTTTCTAGAATTAAATGTCATGATTTAGTTTAAAAATAATTTAATAAAATGGCGATAAATTAGTTTTTTTGAAGAGTTTATTTAAAAATGACAAATTTTTTTAAAAATTAGAAAAAGCTTTGGTTTTATTTTTTTTAAATTAAGAAAAAGTCCCAGAATTAAGAACGCTATTTTCTACGCTAAATTTTTTTAACGGTCAATCTAACGTTTCTCACAGATCACACTTAAAATATATTTCGATGTTATAAGTATTGTTTGTTGACAAATATATTGTATGTATAAAATTTTCATGGACTTACCCTATTACTATACAGTCTTATATCGGTCCACGATATATACATATGGTTACTTACAAACATAGGTTATGTCTATGTTGGATATAACCGGTAGACATACATGTATTGCTGAAACATCATGAGCCGATTTTTGAGTGTATTCTACGGTTTTTCTGACTGCACAGACAGTTCAACCATAAGTTATTCTGACATTTTTAGGGTATTTAATTGGTAGTTTTAAATGAATCTTTAAGATTTAATTATGGATATTTATCAAGGATCATTCTGGAATATTTCAGAAGATGGACACAAAATATATTTCAGCTAGATAATCTATAAATTGTACCGTTAATTTTTTTTAATTTTTATTCTTATAAAGTATGTTTAGTCGCACAAAAGTCTACGATAATCGGTGTAAACTGTGAATTTTAGCAATTTGAGTGAATCCTCTTAGTAAGATTCAATAGAAGATTATTAATGGACATTTTAAGATCACGAATACATACATTCAAAAAACAAGTAATCCACAAGCATTCTTTGCAGGCTTAAATGCTGCAGCGAGACTGATTTTAAGCGTTTTTGGTGTTAAAGTATTTCACACCGAACGTTTAACATCAAAAACTTTTAAAGTATTTCAAAAAGCTCAAAAACCCTTTTTTTAGAAAGATTTTGTTTTGTCTTCTAGAATCCTTTAAAGAGTATCAATCTGCAAACTTGCTAAAAAACATGTAATTGAATCAGGTTTTCGAGAAGCATAATCTGAATTTGTGATTTGAATGACCGAATGAATCCACGTGCGTTTCGTGAAATTGTTTTTGCGAAAACTCGATGATGCTAAGAAAAAAGAACGGAGTCCAGACACGCGGTACCCTCTCTTCTGGTGCGACAGCTTGTGTTTTCCGTATTTCAAACCTGGAACTTGGAGTGTGTCGCGTGACGGTTTCCCACCACCGCAAACAAGAGCACACACTTTGTTGAGCAGCACTAGCGACACAGGAGTCGCTTCCCGCAGGTTCGCTTTACGCGATCATATATCTGTCTATCATAACCGTCTACGCGCGTGCACCGTACATCTATCTCCTCGGTACAACTACCTCACGAGGTGATCGTGACATATAGTCATGTGTGGTATTTCATTCTAACAGTGTCGCGCGTTACGTCGTATACAAACCTTGACGATTTTTTTTCTTTTTGTGCACTGACGAATCATCTTGTATGTTGATGCTTTACAAATATGCAACATTCAACCAAAATAATGTATGAAGAAAAAATTTTGTCGCGTAGTGAACGCATATAAAATTAATTGAAAAAATGTTGTTCATTATTTTTGACCATGAATAAAATATATTTTAAGTAAATAAAAAACAAAAATATCATATTTAATTGTCTGATAATTATCAAATTTTTCTAGTTTGTGAAATTAATTATCAATCGTTGAATTATTTTTTCCATTTCCGGCGTTGAGAAAAATTATATTATTTTATAACATGTATAAAAACACTTAACTTTATGACTTGTTAAAATAAAAAATTTAAATTATAATAATTTTTTTCGAACTAATATATAATATTCCATCTTTTATACAAGCCATTTTCGAATTTTTAGTAAAATTAGGTTCATTTATAACTAATTGACATATAAAGGTGACATAAGTTGTCGAACGTTAACTTGAGATTAACATTCTTTTGGATTCATTTTTCATCGAAATTGTTAATATCATATTGAATTTTATTTTTAATCTTTCAACAACCATTATGTAAGTTTTTTTATTTAACTTGATATGAAAATAAATAAAAACCTTACCGCAAAACCTTATGCATTAATATTTGACTATGATTATGAAAAAAATAAGTAAATAAAAAGTTGTGATAAAATTCTGTTTCTTTATATTAAGCATTATAGTTTTAAACCTATTACTCAAATATGTAGAACTTATAATGAAAATTCGTTTTAACTTTAACCGAGTTAATTAATAAAAATAGACTGTTTTTAAAGAAATTATCAGTTCTATGTTGAAAATAATGGAGGAGAAAGAGGAAATAATAAAGCTAATTTCAAATTTAAAATTTTTATAAAAACTGTCAAATCAAGAGCTATTTGTATATTTTAATCAAAATGTTAAATTGTTAAAATACGAAATACAGTGAAGTTTTAAGAATTAAATAAAGCTAATAAAAAGATAATATGCTAATTTTAAAAACATTTTCGTTAATATGTAATCATTTCAAGTATAATTTAATTGAAACTAAGGAATGTTTACAATGTATAACAATTTATATGAACAAATTTTGCTTTTGAATATGTTAATTCATAAATGTGTGCAGATATTGTTAGCATTTAATAATGCGACACAACACATACGTTAGTAGTAAGAAAAACAGTCCGATTTCAATCTCGACGAATAATTAATAGGTAGATTTATGCAAATGCATTCAGTAAACATCATCGAACATAAGTTTTTTGATTATCTATAAGACTCTAAATTATCAAATTAATGCATTAAAGAAGTTTTAATAAGTTCTTTTCTTTTCTCTGGAAAAATATTTAAGTAAAAGATCTGAAAAAACATGTTTGAATATAATCGCATATAATTTTAAAAATTAAATTTTGTTTAAAAATTATAAACAATGATTCATATTCAATTTTTTCGTAATTATATGACAAAGCAGATTTTGTAATGAAACCATTTTGAAACGATGTCTGTGCCCGCATTAATAATTTCTTAGTTATATTTAATATGAAAGTGTGGTTTTAGTTACATCTAATAATTTAAATATAATAATAATTACATAATCTTATCTAATGTTACTTGAAAGTGAAAATTTTTATTGTTCACTCATTAAATCGTTTTAAAATTTGTAAAACAAAAGTAATTTAAGTTTTTAAAATTAAATTTAAAAATTGAAACAGTTTTATTAATGACCAATTAACTATATTCTATGTTCATAAATTATTAAAGCAGTGAAGATATAAATAACTGTATGTAAAATCTTTTATTCACATAACATTTAATGTTAATAAATGTTTAAGACAATTACTCACCTGATAAATTGTTAAATTATACTTTATGAGATTTTGTTAAGATACAAGTTCTAAATCATACGTATTGCTTTAAAGTTCGAACGATAGTAAATCAAAGCATTACACACAATAATAATAATAATAAAAAAAAATAAAAATACTTAATAGAACTTTGAAAATTATTTATTCCAAAAAATTGTAAGTTTTATTGTAAAATATAACATTTTTTTAATATTATTGAGTAATTTTGTTCTTTTTCACTTAAAAATGCATTTGTTTTTGAAGTATAAATTATGATAATATATATAAAAGAAGCAGAATAATATTATAGCGATAGTATTTTAGGTCGTAAATTTATGATGTTTGAACTGATGGTGGAATCTCCGAAATTCGCGAAACGAGAACAAGAAGAGATTTCGAGGGACAAGGATGAATAACGAGTTTTTGCAATGAATGATGCGAAACCGAGGCTGCAAACAACGTTCGTAAAAATCGAAGGATAATGTTTTGTTCGCTTGCGTGCTTCCCTAATTGTTGAAAACCCATCGATATAACGACCCACTGAAATTCGATACATTTTTGTGCTGAAATGAAGTTTGTTTTATTTTAGAAGAAAGCTTCTGTAAGTTTAAAAAATTCAAATTTAAGTAGTTTTTACAATAGAATCAACTTCACTTGACTTTAATATTATGAAAATTGCATTATACAATACATTTTTTTAAAATTAAATATAACATTCAGTAATAGGGAGTGAAAAATTATCTCTTTTCTGTAAGAAGATATTCATGAAAATTCAAAAACCAAGCTAACATTTCAGTGGTTTTAAGTGAAAGGTTCTTGTTTCAAATAATGAAATAAGGTTAAAAAAACAATACAAAAATTTTAAGCATCTACCTAATTTATTTACTGTTCCAGAAAAGTTATAGATTTTTCTTAAATCTTATATTCAATTGTAGTTTAAAACAAACATTTGTAAAAAAATCAACACAAAATCTTTCAATACTTTTTCGTTAATAACTAAAAAGTTATTTAGTTATCATTGTTTTGAAGTTTATTTATATAAAATTCATTACATCAAATACTAAATTATTATTTTGCGGCAAATATAAATATATATGGTAAAAAAAATTATCAATATGAACAATTTAACATGCAACCTTGAAATGCAGACTGTCATAAAATTTTCCACTTTTTAAATGTAGATAATAAATTTCTTAATGCAGCAACACATTTATACGTATCAAGAATAAAATATACAAATATGAATTGGACAATGGATGATACTTTAAACCATGTTTGTTTATCTTTTTTATAAGAAAATACTGTTAAAATTTAAATTGAATGGCCCGATTGATAATTATGTAAGTCTCTATTAGTAATCAATTAAATAAAGTCGAATAAAATGAGAAAATTAAATATTCTTTTAAATTGTTATACTTTTTCTGTATGTATTAAATGTGTACTATGTAATTCAAATCATTTTAATACAATTAAAACAAAATGAGAGATACAAATTACCGATTAATGTTTTAAAAAATGTTGTCTGCTTGACTGATTTCTAATTGGGCTATTTATCTTACAAAACTTTTTATACTGCTAAAAAAATTAAATTTATTCAAATGGATTAATTGACGATAATTCTTGACAAATTTTCATTTCCTTCAAGAATGTTTTTATTTAAGGTTAAATACCTTATTGGTAATGATAAAAACAGAATTTCATTAAATATATTCTAATTAAGTTAAAGCTGTATATACAGTATATCTAAAGATTGCCGTAGTAAGCAAATGTGTATTTGTATTAAACTTGAAGAATAAAATTTAAATCAATTAAAAAATGTGAAATGTAAATAATTTATAAAAAAGATATTCAGTTTTCAATAGATAAAAGTATTTTAAAAGATGATTTGAAATGTACGAGCTGTACCAAATTTTGACCAAAAATAGTATATTGTATTGGAAATCTGCAAAATAGGCAAATTTCTCTTTTTTGTTTTTAATAGACCTATAAAAGATATTAATCTAGAGTAGTTTTGCCACCAAAGAAAACGTTTTTTATTAGTTCACATATTTTTTTTTTATTTTTTGTCAACCACGATTGACAAATTTAAAAGTACTGTAAAATCGACCAGCTGCATGGTAAAATTGTTAAAAGAAGTCATTAAAGCTGAGTCTATCATTTATTTTCGATTCTTACATTAATATTCACTCTTAATGAAATGACGAAATTTGAAATAAATAATTGATTAACATATTATTTCATATGCATAAAACTAAGTACTTAAATTTTCTGTTACTTTTTTTACTTAAAAAATTCTAATTAATTTTATAATTTAATTGAATTTTTTTAAAAAATTATTTAGTGTAAGTTATATTAATTAAAATATTCATATAAAAAATGGTTCTGTAAAGAATGAAGATATAGCAAACATTATCACTTAAAACGAAATTCGAATGGTTGTTGGTTTTAAAAACTTGGAATCAATTTTAAAATTTCAATTACATTGAAATTGGCATTAGACTTTTAGTCGACTGACAGTTCTTTGATTAGTTAATTTAAATAAGCTTGTCAAGTTAATGTATTTTAGAATCATGAATAACATATAAAGAGCGCATAATTCGCTTCTATTATTTTCTACTACAAATTTAATAATGTTTTTTTTAATATAAATGGCAGAAAAATTGGTTTATTTTAAACCTCATAAAACTTGATTGTGTATTAAATTTCATACTTCCATAGATCTATTTCATTTTCTTTTCAAGGATACTTTTGCATACACTGTATTTACAGCTTTTATTTAAATAAAATTCTATTAATGAGACCAGATTCTGCATTTGTCACTGTCTGAGGAGCTGTGCATAAACTATGTTGCGCAATTTGAATAGTTTTGAACCTGCCCCCGTCCCTTTTTTTAGCGCTACTTTTCAATGAAACTTTTTATTATTTTTTATTCCTTCTCGTCTTGTGAGTGTGATGTAGTTTATACACAACTCCTTAAATAATTCGTCGGAACTACAATGTTGATTCACTGTGATCTTGTCATTATAACGTGTTTATACAAAAGTTGCCGATCGTATGATAATTTCAAAATGTTAAAATTTTGCAGCAGATTTTGGATGAAAGAGTTCTTTAGATTGATAAAATTTTAAAACAGCATAATAAAATTGGTGCAATCCAAAATGCCGATTGAAGATTGTTGGAACTGTGCAGTGCAACTGCCACCTCTTGGTCGACTATTCCGCCACCACCTTTGCAGGTGGAATTCCCACTCTGTTATCCGTGCTCGCGATTGCCCCACTCGTTGATGTTTTCACCTAAAGGCACATAAAAGTTAGTTCGGAGCAATATTATCATTCACCGAAGATCACAAACATGACATTCAAGCAACGTGCATTCGTGCATCGGGCTGCTGTATCTTCATCAGCCGTTGATATTTGCCGATTCAACGGGACTCGAAGTGCTAAGTGTTCGTGATCGGTTCGGATTTTCTCTGTGACGTGTGTAAAATGACAGATAACAACATTTACTTTGACCGATTGCAACAACCCTCAACTCTCCGGAAGACTCTGAATAGAGTGTTCTTATATATAGAGACTTTAATAGAGTGATGAGATTTAACTGGTCTTTAAATTGATTAACTTGTCCATGACTCTGACCAAGAATGCAAAGTCTCAGAACATGAATGAAACAAATTTGTTTGGCAAATTCAGAACAAAACATTGGAAAAATAGAATTGTTGACGTTTTTAATACCGCGTATTTGTATGATCGTAAATAACTTGTGATACTGAAATGAACATAACCAGTGATAAGAATGTTTTATAACAAATAAATAATTGGTTATTTTTGGTCGATCTAATCTCTTTCGAATGTTATGCAAAATTGGTGAAGTGTCATGTGATGAGCCGTTGCATAAAGTTTCTTTATGTACGAACAATGTACTGTGATAAAAATCAGTTGTGCAATCGGTGGATGAAAATGTGCCTCATCATTTCGCATTTGGATACCAGTAAAAATTGAATTTGTGTTAGGATGAGCATCAGAGTGATAACCAGTGTTACGGAAGTCACGGATATGGATCCCAAGGATCCATATGATTACGACGATGGTGAGTTTGGAATTTAAAATAAAAGTGAAGTATCTAAAATATATCGATTTTCATTTAATTGAATTTTTTCTATTCGCCCAGTTAATGGTTTTTGGTGATCTACTTGTTCAACCAAAAATTAATTACAATTTTTTTCGTATCACTTTGTGCCAGCATTTTGAAGTTAATACTGTTGAAAAATGCATTTATTTTCACTTATTATCCGTCAAGCATTAAAGGCAAATGCCTTTCATAATTTTACAACCTTAGTTCGAGTCAAACTGCATACGCAAACATTAATTATATTGTACTTGTAAAGGTTGTGTATTAATTGTCTAGAATCGTAAAGCCAATTTTGAGAATGAAACTGAATTCTTTCGAACGAAAGAATGAATTTTATGTTGCATTAAGTTGCAACCAGACTATTATTAAATTCAGCTGAGTTCCATGGAAATCTTCTCATTCTGCAGTATCTAATTTGGACTGTACATTCCAAAACTGTGTTCGGAATTGTAACGTTTGAAAGCCACAGCTTCTGAGTTCTAACGTGACGAAACGATATTAAGGCAGTAATAATGACTTCTCAGAATTTTCGAAATTATTCGTAAATGGAATCAATTGATTTTAAATTATTAATTTTCTATAAAATTATTCTGATATTTTGGTCAATCAATTTTCAAGTACAACTTTCACTTAATTTACAATGTGATTTTTTCAGTAATCTTATCATCTTTTGTTTAAACATTATAGATTGAGTTTAATAATACCTTTGTCGGCATTGAACTGAAATTCCCCTATATTTTTATTAATTAATAGTTATTTCTTTCAATTACCGTTTACACTTGACACTATAATATTGAACATTATAAAATTACATAATGTATCATTATTTTTTGTATTGATATAAAATATTTGTATAATTTTGTATGATCTAGGATTATTTTTTAAAATTAAATTGTATTACAAATTTGTCTTTTTTTCATTTAATTTCATATTTACTTATCCTAATAAATGGTACTGTACATTTTAACTGAAACATTATTATTTCTTTGACAGAAATGAGATAAAATAATTCAGGAAAAACTTCCTGAGTGAATTGAAGTTCGTAAGGCATGACTTATTCCTGTCAACTTTATAATTGCTATTTCCGATGAATTGCATTAAATCTCATTATTATGACAGAAATGTATTCATAAAAATATAGTATACTTTGACCACATCTGAAAAATTAATGTTCACTTAGTTTATGATACAGACTGACGAAATAAATTTTATATTTCCGATGGCAGTAATTTAATAATATGTCATTATAACATAGTTTTACAACTTACAGTGTTTTATAGATTTTTTGTTTACATTTTTTCTGACAGTAAATGAATTGCTTGATTTATTCAAAGGTTCGTCGAAAAGTATACATAATTTATATGCGAATATATCATGAAGATGAAAAACTACTGCAGTTTGTTTATCGTCATGAAAATTAATGTTCAACTTTCTTGGTATACTAGTAACAAAATCATTCACATTCTCATACATTTATGCACGCTTGTCAACTAGGTAATTGTGATTTGTTCCATTCTCGAGCACTTCCGAATCATTAATTCAAAACATGGTAAATAATGACTGGATGAGATTTGCTGCACTTTAAAATCTCTGCTGATAAGTTCAATATTGTAATAATAATAATAATTATTATTATTATTATTATAAGTGACTAGTTCAAGAATTTCATTTTTTTTCAAAATTTCCATGTATGGAAAATTTTATTATGTAAACATTTTGGTTACTTAGTGATGACGAATACTTCAAAACAGAAATTAATTTAATGAACGATAATTGATATTACCAGATAAATTTGTTGTATTTTAAAATAATTAAATTTAATTTTATTAAAACTTGGCGTATAATAAATTTGAATGTTATTATTTTTAATAATAAAGAGATTTTAACTCACTTTTGGTGTTCTAGCAAGTTCACACCGAATCTCACTTAGAATGGAATCACTTGAAAGAATGAGAAGTCAAAAGAGTGATAGATTAACTATAATTAAAATATTAATTACAAGAATAAAGTGATTGTTTAGAGCGTATCGTTCTAAGGCATTACATAGTTATAAATGGTGTTAAATTGTTATTGCAGTGTGTTCAAATTTGTAACACCGAACCGAAAGTTGTTTTTATGAAGGAAAAGTATTATTATCGACTCAGAAATATTTCACTCCTTACCCCGTCGCCTTAACTGCGAGAATTTCTTTACTGTGATTTATAAAGTAGTAAACCTGGTATAATAAATAAGAAAAAGAATTAAATGATAAAAATTGCAAAATCATGCTATAAAAATGCATTCACTTTTTGATTCAGTTGTATTGCATAAAAAATTAATTGCCAGAAAGAATACCATCTTATTTTTTTAAAATCTTATAATGAATTATCATCATACTTGAATTTGCTTTAATCGTAATATTTGATTAAATTTACATGAAGTATAAAGCAAAAATCTTTTTCGAACACCAATTAAAAAATTCATCAAATTTAATCGTATTAATTTAAACTCATCATGATGGTTAAAGAGTGATAAATATCTTCATATCGTAGAATCAAAATCTAGATCAGCAAAAAAATTACAGTTAGATAAAGTAGAATTTTTTACACTGAATACAAGCGATAAGATAGAATGAAAGATGCTTGCATTTTATTATTACATGATCTAGTGCTCTTTTATGGCGTTCACTTTGTGTTAAGAACATTGCAATTGGTGTAAATATTAAAAATCATATCTTCAACGTGAACACATAAATCATTTTTCTCATCTGTAATATTTTTAGATTAACGATAGCTTTGTATCCGTAACTGGAATAAGACAAATATTATATTTCTTTAAACTCTATTTCTTATACTGTATTATTATTATTTTTTACTACTAAGAAGTAATCGATTTGTTACATTAAGTCAATTTTAAAAACTCTCGAATATGTAATTATACGATTGTAGTGCTTTAAATTAGTTTCGACATAAAATCGTATTAGCTATATATGACGAAAAAAATAATAACAATTACAATTAAAGCGACTGTCCAGTGTGTTTTGGCAGATCATCTGACAGATTTTTGTTTATTGCATATTATATATCTTCTGCTACTTAACATTATTCAATTACAAAACACTCGTATTCAAAACATTCTAATACATGTTTTCTCATTTAAATTTGGCAT
>JABFPM010000755.1:0-25244 GCA_022817325.1 Idris sp. 1 HC-2018 | reverse complement strand
ACTTTCAAGATATAAGACTTTTTTTTAAAGAAGGATGAGTTCTATTCTAGTTCAGTACACACTGTTGAATGCACTCAACTTATTCGAAATGAAATTCGCAACGAATATAATAAAAGTTGTTGGCACATAAAGCGTGTAATTTTTTTTGTATAATAAGTTCCTTCAATTTAAATTTGTGACGATAAATCTCATTTAATCAGCACTCGAGAAGTCGCATTTTAAATTGCGATCTCTTCCACTTTTCAACAACCAATTCCCACCTCAGCCGTTAGCCGAGAAAATTGCAATGTAACAAAACAAATTAAATTTTGGCAACCAACGTTTTCGAGCGTAATGTCTCGTGATTTTCCCGTTCCTTTTTTTATATTGTTCTCTGAAATAAATCAATTTTCAACGTGCCTTCAAACAGTCAACAATAAATCATGGGAACAAAACGATCGATGTTCGGGAGCATGCACTGCACAACATTTATACAAAGAAAGTCCGCCTCAGGACTGCATAGCCTTCTTTTGGACAGGTGCAATTTTTGTGCACTAGTTTCCGTTGTATCCGCAAAAGAAATAATACGGTATGTTGTCATTGCATTTTAAATACGTAATTACATTTTTTTTCTACAAAAAGTGTCTATTTTAGAATTTGAAATATGCTTCTTTTTCTTCTTCTTCTTCTTCTTCTTCATTCACAATTTTTTCCATTGACATCTGCGGCACTTTAATTGTCAATGGAAAAGAGAAAGGAACGATGAAGATTCGAGAGACTAAGACAAGAAAGATACACTGTAAAAAAGGGGAAGCGTACTTTCCGTGAGTGAGCGTTTTTTCCACGGATTTTCACTGCATTCATATAAATTGTTGGCGTGTGCTGACCCGGTTACCTCATCGGAAGAAGTAAGTCATTAGACTATAAAGACGCAATAATATTGCGAATAAATGAAAGGGAATTTTTAATTGAGTCAATTTCAACAAATTAGTAAATAATAGTTGAGATGAAAAAATAATTCATTCAATCAATTTAATTTAGAGATACTAAAAAGTTTCATTGCTTTTAACAAAAGAAATGAATATATGTTAGTAATGTTCAGAGGTGCAAATTGAAATGTATATTTCTGACAGAAAATTTAGCAAGATTTCGTTTAAGGAAGTTTCAGGATCATTAGCATCTAGGAAAATGAACAGATGTTGATAGTTGGAAACTTCCGAGCTTGGTGCCTATACTTTACATCTCAGAAGACAAAAGACAGAAGCATGTGAAATTCAAGCTTCTTGTGAGTAACCCTGTATACAACTTTTAGCGCTCAAATAGAAGTCTAAATTTTAAACTTAAAAGTGCAAATATCAGTTTGTTTTCTAGATATTATTACAAAAGTTTTCAACGATAACAAATTAATTTATTAAAACGATTTGTATCGAAGAATGTTTTCTATATCCACAAAAAGATTACACATGTACATAATAAATAACAATATTTTGTCTTGCATGAAAATTGTTCCTCTTGTTTTAACCCCTGCGTAGACCGAAATGTAAGTGGTTTTATAATTTATGTAAATCACGAATGAAATATTAGGTTGAATGAGGCCTACAAAGGATTCGATTATAAATCGGAATTTCTTTCAAATAAATTGACAACACTCCATTATCTTGCCTGATGTTTTTCTTCTCGACAAATAAAACAATTTGCACTCAGCAAATGTGGTTATGTACCTTCATAAAACGTTTCGCAGGACATGAATGAAAGCCCACTAATAGACACCTTTTTCAGGCAAATTTCCTAAAATATGAAGACAAGCAAAAAAACATTTGACGAGAATAATTAAAGACATTGGAACCGTCCAACAACGTGCCAGAGACTAATTAACCGACCTTCTTGAGAGATACAAAAAAGAAAGAGTCAAGTTAGCTGAACGAGGCAGGGGGTTAGCGAAACTTCTCTGGACCCTCCTCAACGATCGTTAAAGCAGTGTTGCAAAGAAATTTGCAACTCCCGAATCTCGGGGGTCCGGCATGAGGAATCAGCAAAAGGATGCAGCGAAGAAGAAGAAGAAGAAGAAGAAGAAGAAGAAGAAGAATAAGAAGCAGCAGCAGCAGCAGCAGCAGCAACAAAAAAAGGAAGACAGCAAGAAGGCCGTCGGCCCCGGTTCTCAGCAGAACCGTCGACCCACTTAGTTGTCCAGAGGCGAGAGGGACCGTACTGGTTGTACTTATTCACGACGACTTGCGCCGGCTCGCTCTGTCTTCTTTTCGTCTCTTACTTGTGCTCCCCGGCCCCACTCCAGATCCTTCACTCTCTGTCTCGGTTCCTTCCTCTCTCTTTCGCGGTTCTTTTCTCAACCAGAATGTACACCTCGCCGCGAAGGATCCCCTCCTCACTGTCCTATCAGATATAGGAAGCACTTGGCTCTCCGACGTGTGTCTTGTACGTTCGAATGTGGTGTGACGCGCTTTTGCTCGGGGTCCTCTGCAGTTCAAAGCCTTCTTTTCATTGCGCGAGACCATTTCGCCAGTTGTTCACCTGTCGCTGAACAATTCGTCCTCGACCTCGACCTCCAGTCTGACGATCCCGATCTATTAGCCTACCTAGGACCGTTTTTGTTACCTCTACAATTCTTGTTCATCAACGAGAATTCCTTTTTCGCAAAGACACAATGCGGTCGGCCAAGATTGAGACATCTTGAGAAAGAAAATTTAAATGATTGCGGAATAAAGTTGTTGAGGATGAGGATGATTTGAATAGGCATTAAGTATCGCGGCAGTGGCGTAAAGTGTTCCGATGAACTGGCATTTGCTTTTCATCCTCGGAGCCTCAGGTTGTTTGTATTATGCATGGAAATAGAAGATGGACAGACAATTTGAAAAGATAGAGTGTGATAATGATTGTCTGAAGCAACAGTGAGCACTAAATTGCTGAAGGGTACAGTTCGCGGTTATTCTGATTAATACATATATAAATTCGGGTTTTTTTCTTGTTGGGGTTCTTAAATTCTGGTGTTCATGTCTCGCGGTCAAATACCTCAAATGTTTTTTACATCAAGTGTTTTTTTTACGGTAAGTGTCACCAAGTTTTTGCAGAGTTTCAGTGGAAATCTAGACGTCGTATCTCGTAACAACATCTTTAATATGATGAGCGACTGATTTGGAACCAGCTGCGAGCAACGATCGTATTTATACCGGTAAGCTGATGCAAAATAAATACCTTACGGTTGTTGTTGACTACGAGAAACCAAATTAATACTTACAAATATTATCAATGAATTGTATATCATTAATTAAACCGTTGATTTTTACCATCGAATTTTGGGTATTTAACCACCTGTAAAATACAGTATTTTAAACCAATCGTTATAGATTCGTTTATATGATTGATTAAAATACTATACCAATAAAGATAACAATCAAATTGATTCGTTAACCGTAATAATTACTTTTTATTGAATGCGTTTTTCTTGCAAATATCACACACGAATCACACACTGTATATTCATGAATTCAGTATAATAATAAATCGAACATTTTTTTGTAAATAGAATTAAAAGCATCAAATCTTGCATCAAATAAATGTTACTTTTCAGTAGGTAATACAAAACTAATTGAACATAATCCCAATTATATTCAAATTTACTGCTGAGCCTTATCAGATTTGTTCTAATCCAATTAAATTGCGTAATGCCAGTTCTAAACATGTTTAATGCTTAAACATATTTGATGGGTAAACTGTGTTGTGTCTCTCTACTGCCATATATTACTTTAACATTATTAACTGCATCCGAAAATGTGAACAGTCTTTTCACGATTGCTCTCAAAAATTGAAAGACAATTTTGCTCGCTTATGACTGACGTGACATTCACTCTCGCATCTGGTAATAACCTGAAGTTTGAGAAGTTAATAACCTGGGACAAGTGAATTAGTAGTATCTTGACGTGGTGTGTACATAGACGTATACAGCTTTATCGATTTACTTTGAAATTTGTGTGACATCAGAATGACCTCAAAGGACCCATGTCGAATAAAGTTTGTTCACCAAAGTTGACAAGTTCTAAGAGCTTAGTTCGAATAGTTGAGACTACAATGTAACATCTCAATATAGATAGAAATTTAACAGAACACAAACGAGGAAGATCAAAAGATCTTTTTCGCAGTCAGGATTATTAGGCGCTGTTTATGGATGGTCGTCTAAGAAAAACACTTGAGAACTTAATAACAGTGCTTGAAGGATGATAAACGAGCTTAATGTTACTTTTTTTCATCGACATTTTTCAAAACAGATTATTGTCTACTCCTGAAACGTTTGCACGCTGAATTGGCGGAATCGGACACGCACTTTCACTGATTAGTCGCGCGTATAAGCACGCTAATTCTAATGACACGATAGCTTATTATTGGATGACGTGATACAACGGTGCAGAGGACTCTGATGAAGTGGCTGAGAAATCGTCAGATAAAATATATCGTACGACGCGACACTTATTGCAAAATAGGAACGTCATTAATGTTTATTTTTTGATTCCCGCTTGCTTTATAAGACAAGCTCTTTTAATTATCTGATACAATTTGCATAGTAAAACAGTTTGAGAAACATTAACGCAGATCAACTAATGTTAATGCGCGCGATTAAACGGTTGTTACTCCTTTTTTTATTTCGTAATCTCCCCGGGATTTGTGATTCTTTTTGCTCCCTTTTCGCTTTACGAATACCTGTTGCCTATCCTGTATATATATATTTTCAACATTGCAGATGTTCGAATCCATTAATTTTATAATTTGTTTCTGTTCTTATTATTATATGTTATACGCTTGAGGTGTTACATGTAATACACGAAATGCCTCGTTATGTTGACTGTAATTACAACTCTGAAGTTCGATCATTACATATGAAAGTAGCCGGCCTGGTGGGGGCACGTTTTCTCAGGAAAGAGAAAGTCGACTGTCCAATGATTTTGCTCTTCTCTTAGACAGCTTGAATTTGAAGATATACGCCAGCATAATTTCTATTGTTACAGTTCGAATATCGTCTAATGATTTAGCTTAGCCAACTTTAAATTGTAATTTGTAGTTCGACGCTTTTATTATCTCTCCCAGTTTGTATTCCACTTACTGTCGAGTAATTCTTTTCATATTTTAATTGTGCTCTCAATAATTGCTTTGTTTCAATAAATTGGAAGAAAACAAAATATTCAAATCAAATGCAATCTTATTAACAGAGACACAGTCTATGTTAATTGTCAAATGAACATTCAACACTTGCTCATATTTTGATGATACATTTGTCATCATAAGCGGAACTTGGCTATATGTAAATCTAGATTAAATTTGCATGAACACATTACTTTTATAGATTCAAAATTATTATGCCAAAAGATGGGGAATAAAATGAAACTCAAATTCGAATAATACATATAAATACATCTTTATTGAAATCTATATGGCATTATTTATTGCCTTTAGTTATAAAATATTATAGCTCTGAAATCTATACAATTTCACAATTACCGGAGGTAACGTGACCGCATTTATTTTTATAAAATGCTATCGTAGTTTTTCATGATATAGATTGTCGTATATCATTCAGTCATTGTTAAATGGAAATAAATCGTTGCCATCGAAATTGATGCAATGAATTTGCTCTCAAACAACCACTCTGGTCAATCCTATTTTGCCGTAGTATGCAATTATCTTCTGTCATCGATTATATGTGCGGATTTTACTGCGCATGTTACACGATATTTAGCTATGGCATGGACAAATAAGTTGTTCAAGATTTCGCCACGTTTTTTTGTTCTTGTTCCCTTTAGTTAGTTCATTTCTGCAGTGCAAAATTATTTGTCTCTAACTTGTAACACAGTTTCGCTGTGTACAGACTGTGATGAATATTCAACACTCTTTGGGGAAAGTCAAACACACTGTGTCATTTTTGCGTACATCACTAATTTATTGGAATATTAGTCGCTTTTTCTTCTTTCAAAAGAATTTACTTCAAACGGGAAATTTGTTTCAAAGTGATATCGAATAATTGTAAAATTTGATTAACGTTTATTCAAAATAAATGAATTTCTATAAAAGAACTGATCATGTAAATTTATCAGACATTTCATTCAACGTGATTCAAAACTTTTTAATTAATCATTTATCCCAACTTTTCAATACGTAAAAATACATTTTCTATTAGAATTTAATTAAAGTTTTTAATTAATTTCCAGTAAAACAAAGTGTTTGGAAACACATCCGACGTTAAAAAAATTCATTAAAATATTGTCCGATAGAATTTGAAAGTTTACATACAAAAACGTGTGAATATATGCCAAACACAAGCGTGTGTACATATGTAACTTTTTTTTTTTTGAATAACAGTATTTGATAGTGATAACAAAAGAAAATTATTGAATTATTTAATTGGATTTTTAATGGAAAAACTAATTTGTACAAATATCATGTATGACAAAAACGTGATGCCGGTGAAAATAAAGTTTCTTCCCACGGCTGACAATTCTTTCTACATTTACGCGAGTCGTACTAAATCTTAATTGCTCGTAACGCTTAATGCTGCATTTATTACACGCAAAGGAGGAAAAAAGCAATTTATTAACGATTTTCTTCGGCCACCTGATTGTCTTGGGGCTTGATGAAAAAATGTTTCTTTTCTTTGTGAGGTACTATGATTGAAAATATACTGAAAAAGAAATCTTTTCTTAATGTCTTACAATTTCAATGTAATTGTGATTTATTTAGCAAATCAATCAATCTTTTTATGTCGAGTGATGACTGAAAAATGAAAATCATTCTGCAAGTACATTGGTGTTTTTTCTCTTTCTCTTTCTTTCTTTCTTTCTTTATTTATATCGTTTTACTTGGTTGGATTTAAATTTTCACGTCTCATCTGAAAAAAATGACACAAATTCTGCAGTTAAGTTTACTGAAGTGAAAACTAAGACTGAAATTCATATTTATTAAGCAAAAACGATTAAGTAAAACAAAGACTGATTTTAAAAGGTAGGCATTTTATTTTCGAGACCACAAAAATGGGTCATTTATTCACAAGTGCGTAATTTTTCATGTATTTATGGGAATTTCTTTGACCCGAACATTTATGTTACTGTGCGTACATTATTATACGAGAGTACACATTCATACATTCTTAAATTTTTGTACCTATTTATTCAGTTACCATTTCAATTATCAATTTAATTGCTTTTTACATGCTTCGTAATTTTAAATTTAAAATTGAATTTTAGAAAATTATATTTTCATCGAATCACAAGAAGTCATAATATATCAAAACTGACATTCATATTACCAAAAAGCAAAAATTTATTACAGCTTTATGCATTGTATATAATTCCATATCAACATCCTATATATAAAATCCCTAAATCTCTAGTTACAACAACCTCGTAACATCATTTATGTTTATTTTCCATGTACTTTGATTATGATAGATAGACGAGAAACATTAAGCCGTAGTTTAAAACATTTTGAAATGACATTTGTGATCGATATACATTGAAGTTAGAAATATATACACTCTGAGTGCTTCTTATTTATTTTACATTTTTTATCTTGTCAAGTCGCACATGCAATTTAAATAACTATTAAAGTTAATAAAAATTAATTTTAAATTGCGTTTTTATAAGAATTTACTTTATTTATTCAAAAGAGTATATAATAAAGTTTCAGTGATAAAAAAAAGTCGTACTAAAAATAAGAGTCAAAATTAAAAATACACCACGACTGTGAGCTGAAAATCGATTTTAGCCAGCGTTATGTCGAGAATGTACATTTATTCTTGTGGTTTTAATACCCGTTGTATGATATTGAAATTGAAAAACAGTCATGTAATAAAACAATCGCGGCGTTTCACTTTGCTGTGAAATGTGCATTGAAAAAAGCGTGTAAGTTCCTATAAAGAGTTATATTCCGCTTGAAAAGAATACGCGCTGATTCGATAAGTGTGCTGTGAAATCGTATTCAGAAAAAAGAAGCAGCAGCAAGTCTCGGGCAGCAAATTTGCTGTTTTTATTCATCAAATTTCAACAAAAAATTTTCACTGCCGATTATATTTTAGCTGAACGCACGTAATAATATACAATTTGTTTAACAGCTCAGAAAATATTCCGAGATTATATATCTTTACAGCTTCCGTTCGGGCCGCGTTGTTTGATTAACAAAAATACCGTGCACATAGAATTCGTGCAACCTCATTTTAAAACCCGAATAAGGAAGTCGGACTTTGGGGTATTTACAATAAAGTCCAATTACCCGCTCGATGACAGATATCAGAGCAAATAATTATGTTAATGACTGTCGCTGTTTCGGTTACAATTTGCGACACAAAGTAGGCTACTTTTGTCCAACAGACCTTAAAATATAGTGCCATTAAAATTGCCATTCAAAAATAAGGGTCTTATAGTTTGTAAGGAAAGTGTTATTTAATGTTTTTTCTTCCTTCATTATTCGTGCTGAACGGCAATTAAATTATCCCACTGAACCAAAAAATTAGTTTTCACGGTTGGAGAGTGTATTTACATATTGATTGAATGTATTAATTAACATAATTAATTTGTCCTATGATGTATATTATAGGAAAATTTATAATAACATTCATTATTTACATTCAACTGTCTATTGTAGTGCAACTTGCATTACACTGATATTTGGAGACACAAACTTGACGTTTGCCATAATAACAGACATTTTCATTTTCTATTATGATATCAAAGTTAGCTCGTCAATTATAATAATTAACTAAATAATGTATTATATATACTTGATGCAAAAGTCTTTGATTAATGTAAAATACTCATGCGTAATAATTTGTTAAACATTCTAGTGTTAAATTAGTGTTAACAGTAGAAAATTTGTTATTGACTGAATTTAACAGATATAAAAATAGTGAAAGAAATTTATTCCATTAGCGAGTAAAAAGACTAGCAGGTGATGCAAATGGTGATACATTGACAGACGCTGCGCATAATTTGATTTACAATCGCAACACACAGTAGAAGTGATAAACGGCTATGTATAATGTTCGCCGCACTTACAAGTTGTGCAGTTATTGAAAACAAAAGAGCTATATATAAATCGATGCAGTAGTTTTAGCTAACCAACCACTAAGAAACACGGCACTCCAAGTATTTAATTATATTAACGTCGTAATGAAATAATTGTACATTGAAATTAGAATCTTGATGAAATTGTAGAGTGGCAGCTGTACATCTTTTGCATTATACAAATTGATGTTACAATATTTCATCTAAAAGTGAAAATGAATATGAACAAAAAATGTTAATTGTTTTTTTGTGTTTATAAAAATGAATGTATTAACTAAAACAAATGTCATGCTTTGCGACTTCATTTAGACAAAAAAATTATTTAACTCTTGTGAAATCAAAGCTACTTCAAATACATAAATAATTTTCAATCGTTCAGTATATTCAGTTTCAACAGGTTCTTTCAAATAGGTATGTTGAATATGCGTACAAATGATTTGCAAAACAATTATCTTGCAAATTCGTTTACATTTTTAACAAAAACACACGATGTTTCCGTTTTTCATATAAAAGCAAAGCTGCCGGCATTTACAACTATGCAGTTATAACAGACTATAATATAAACTGTTGTCTCTGAAAATCTCATTTCAAAACAATACATAAATGCACTTGTAATAATACGATTTGCACGTTTGAACTATTTCCATTCTGTTTGCAGGTCGTTTAAGTGATTTGTGACTGCATGCAAAATATAAAAGATGTTATAAACCTATTAAGTATACACTCATTTTATGGAGAAAGAAAATAAATTAACAAAATTATTATTCATCTTTAAACTTTATTACTACTTATGAAATTTTAAATGAAACTTTTGTATGATTTATTTTCTATTAAATTAAATAAACTAGACGTAAACGCCTCAGTATATTTTGTTTGAATTAAATAACATTCTTGCAATTAAATTTAAACCAATTTCAGGAACATTCTTTGTTATAATTTTATTAAATTTATCAGTAAGAAAGTCCGATAAAATGACTTTCATTTAATTTGGAAATCAAAAGTATTTTTTTCGTCTGCAAATTACAAATAACATTTATAAAAGTTGTTCAGATGAACAAATTGTAAAAAAAAAATAATTCAATTATTACTGTGTAACAATTGCAAATGTGTTTTTTAAGATAAAACCTTCATTATTTTATATAGAAACTTTCACAAAGTGCCATCATATCTTTAACAACGCAGAAATCCCATTTGAATACACTTTCGTCAAGAACACTTCTCATACAGATTGAATATCTGAAATATACTGAATGCTCCGAATTTTTCTTATTATGTGAAAACAATGAAACTCTGCCCTGAAAACATATTTTTATTAGCTGTTACATTAAGCAAGAAATTTAATTAATTGAAATAATTATTTTGTTTAATTTATTTAGGAAGTTCAGTATACATTGCATTTTAATTCGAGAAACTTGGAAATTAAATTTAATTACAATGTTGAATTAACTACATTTTCCGTCTAAAATTTTCTTTTGTCATTTTGTACAAAAATGACATGATTTCTTCGGCTGAAAAAAACTCTGTAGCTAACTATAAATCATTGATTTTGCTAAAAATTGCATTTAATTATTTCTGCAAAGTTAATAAAAAATCTATTATTGTTTGAATTTCAAAGATCTTTAGTAAAAGGCTTAACGTAAATTCCCACACGATATTTATCTCGTAATTGCAGACTTATCTTAATAACTTTGCTTTATTCCCGTCTAAACTGTAATTATTTATTAATTTTCAAAACTTATTTGAATATCTAAGTAATTTACTAATTGAAATGTTAAAAATACATTAAAAATTGTCACTGACACTGTTAATTTAAAAAATTTCAAAAGTAATAAACTCATCTCTACAATTTAATCTTTGTAACAAAAAAAAAAAAAAAAAATTCATTTTGGATTAAATTTTTTTTTTGCCACAAAGGTAACCTCACAAAGTTCACCATAGTAGTTGAAATGGCTCAAAACTTGTTTTCAATGTGTGGCCTCTTGCATCCTAATTCGTCGCTTAAATTGATGAATTGATGGAAATAGCGAACTGATGTGACAGTTTCATTAGATTGCAATAATCCGTTGTATATAAATTCGTCTTAATCAATACCTTTTCAGAGTGTACATCTTGAAATTTTGCAAGTTGTAAAAATAAAGTTTTCTGAAAGGAATAAAAAAATGAGTAATACCCCATTCAACAAAAAATAACCCAATTTCGATGCAAATGTTACCTGCAAAAGTAACGTTATTTTATCGTCGAAATAAAAGCGATGTAATTTAAAGTTTCTTCTATCACTGTACGATAAAAATCACAATTCCTTTTGGTATATAATGAATGTTTCTAATGATTGCAAATTTATGTTGACCTTGAGACGTAAAAGCGATAAAATCGTGAAATCATTGTAATCCTGGGAGCATTTCTCCCAGAAATGATCAGTATTCATTTTCATCGGCACGGCGCGTGCTGTCGTTACATTTTTATTTCCCGGTGTCGAGGAATACTGATGCAGCAGTGCGGAATAATGATTGCTGAACGCGAAAGTTTCTCCCAAATGAGAACGCTCGTGCATACTTGAAATCGCCTCTGCCAGGACCTTATCCGCCTCAGATGGAACTGTCTTTTAAATTCTGCTCAGACTGTTGGCGACGCCCTTGACATGGTTAGCAGAGTCGAAAGATGACCTCGGGAGGTCATCGCACAACTTCGTAAACGGAAAACAAATGAGACATCTCAGAGAATCATAAAATTGTCCGTCTCATAACGTGAATAAAAAACAACTTCATACATTAACACACAACTTTTTGGGAGATATTAGAACAAAGCGTTTTCGTTGGCCATTTTCTAGCAGAAAAAATTAAACATCGGAATAAAAATTAAAAAAGTTGTTAACAACAAAATTTTCTGTTACATCGATTATTTTTTTTTTTTTTTTTTTTTGTATTGGCAAAGCTGTGCAACACATTTGGATCGTATATTTTTATTTTATGCTATGACAATAAATACCTGAAATAAAAAGGGCAGTAAAAAAAGTTATTGCCAAAAGCATTTGCTATATTTATTTGCTTCAAGTCATTTTCAGATGCTGAAAAGTATTAAAGCAGTTTTACGTATCGACTGTATTATATTTTGAAACTTAAAATTTACATTTTGCAATAATCGTCGACGTTCTTTTTTAGCGCTTATTTCTTGCGAAGCATGAATTAGTGCACCAACAGTTGCTCGAGTTTTAATTATTTTGAACTTGTAAAAATGTGCCGCAAGTTTGCTAACTAATTTAGTGAGTTCAAACGCGCAATAATTGAATTTACTCGGTAATTAAAAGCGTTTGTTAATAAAATAATAATTTATAGATACATGTGTTTATGGTAAATCAAGTACACATTTTTAATATAAACAAAAAAAAACTTTTTTTCTTTCACAAAAAATGCTGCACTAATTTTGCTTAATTTTGAATATGATTTCATAAAGGTAATAATATCCATGATGTTTTACTTGATTAAGAACAATTAATATGAAATTCAAGATTTATTAACAGGGTTAAGATTTGGAAAGTGTAATTTCTCTTAAAAGGCAAGTGATAGGTCGACTACATATAAGAATTCACGGCAATGAAATCTCGTCACCGATTAAAGATAGTAAGCAGGTTACAACGATATAGTTATAAGAAGAAGTAGGCAGATCATGCGGCAGTGTTCGAGAAGCTTGAGTAGTTGGTCTTCGCGGAACATGCTTCCGAGATCACGCACCATGAATACCGCTAGAAATCTTTTCTCGATGAAAGTTTTGTTATTTTTCGTTTCTACTCGACGATGGTGCATTTTCTCCTCAAAACGAAGGAATACCTTCTTGGTTGTTGACTGGAAAATTGGAACTTACTTTTTGACAGCTAGCTGACAATAAAGTTGCCTTATTTTGCAGGCCAAGTTTGAGCTAATATTTCTCACATGTTATGTGAAAGTTAAAAATGTCAAGAAGTTGAAATTTAAAAAACAAAGTAAGACGGAAATGTATATATTTAAACTATTTGAAATCAATCTCATTTGTTTTTTTTTATTTCCTCGCAAACTGGAAGTGAATAGTTAATATATTCTGGGAAGTATTTATGACCATGCAGATTTATGTGAATCAACAAAACAAATAGGAAATGCTGTTATTATTTTAATATTGAACTATTAACACAGTTTTACAAACTAAAATAGTTATTCAGTAAATTTAATTGAACTTTATGTTGTTTGAAAGTTGAATTACAGTAAAGTAACTTTTATAGGTAGAAACTGGTAACTATAGAACGTATCCGTTTCAATGAGATTAATGTGCATTGTAGTTTTGATATTACAATCTACTTTTAGACATTACATATATTTAGATTTATATTGAATTTTTGTTATTCATATTTCATATCATATGAAATATATAAGTTTTAATGTATACAAAATGTAATTCTTAGCTTTGCAATAAGACATTGCTTAGATAGAACAAAATGTAAATGAAAAAGCAAAATTGTGAAAACACTTTTGGGTTTATATTATTAAGGTAAATTTTGTAATTTTTCTGAGCTTCTTGCTAATTATTTTATTTTTCTAATAATAGTATGATCTTTCTTTTATTGCGTTTATCAATTTCTATTATTACTTTACTAAAAGCTTTTACATAGTAAACGATTTCATGAAATTAGAAAATTTCCTTTTCGTATAACTATACTGGCAAGTTGGCGAGTTTCATTTAATTTTTATCTCCAACTGTTATCTTAGATATCTACCTCAAGAAAAGATAATAATAATAATAATAATAATAATAATAATAATAATAATAATAATTCAATTAGTTTGCAATGTTTTAATAATTTTATAGTTCAATTTTTTAACTGATTAACTTGAGTCAAAACATTTCAACACTTCAACATTCAGATGAGACTAAAAATAGAATCTCCAGATATTTGCAATCTACTTATCTTACAAATTTAAAAACGAGTAACTAACAAAACATCTTTTGTTCAATGTTAAGAATATTAACATACCAAAATAGTTCAAGTCTTATCAACATATAAATTATTTATTGTTATATATTTTTTAAATTTGTCTTATTTAAAAATAATAAACTTAACAATTTTTCTTTTTTTTTTTTTTTATTTAATAAAATTTAATTTTCTTTGTTCTTAAATGTTGAAAGAATAATGTTTCAATTATACATATTTACGAATTTGATTTTGCCTTCTATTTTGCTCATTTTGTATACAGCCGTATTTTATTCGCTGAATTTAAATCGTTTTATTCGAATCATTTCATTTTATATGTCGTTATGTTTATTAGTTCGAGTAAAGCAGTATTATAAAAAAGGCTCTTACCAGAATTCAGCATTAGTTACAGAGATATAAGACTTCGCACTTTATTTTTGCCAACTTTTACAATGTATTTTATTTACTCGAATAAAAGATGCTCCAATGTGCATAATGTTTACAAAATAAAAAATACTTACATAAAACTTGTATTGATATAATTCAGCTGAAATCCTTCGTTATATCAAATACATTAAAAAATATATATATTACTTATGTTTTTATTGAGTTATCGTTGTTACTTCGTATTTTTTCATAAAATATAATGTTCATATTTTTCCACAAGTTCAATACTATTTTTATAATTGAAATTCGATAACAAAATTTTGTGTCTGTATGCTTTTATAGCTTCAACATAAACAATCAAAAATTGAAAACGTTTATTATTTAGCACAAAGTAAAATTTGTATTTATGTTTGTGTATACATATTTATGTATTTGCAACGTTCATCAATGGATCGATATAACAAACAAATTATAAAAATATATATTTCCAATATTCCAATTAGTAAAAAGCATATCTTTTAATCAGAAATGTAATATACATATTATTTTTTCTTTTTTGGTTATGCTAAATAAAATTTCATGAAACGAACCATTACTTATCCTGTATATTCAAATGTTTTGCAATTGTAAACTATTAAATTAATAAACATAAAGTTTCTTAATAATACCAACAAATTTAACAACTTTGACACGGAAATTTATCTTCACAATTGTGGTTTTAAATATTACAAGATCTGAATTTAATGGGAAGTGAAGTTTCTACAAACGCTTTCATGTTTTACAAGTTATTAGATAGAATTCATAATAATATTAATGTAATATTAAACGGTGTTCTAATTATTTCCTGGGTACAAATCATTCATTATAATTGTTTTTTTTTATATTAATCTTATAAAAAGAACTGTTTTTTAATTGGTTTCATATTTATTTTTTTGACTTAAATCGAATATCTGCAGTTTTTCAGTATCTTCACTAAAAATCGAAAAATGAATAAATTAACAAGTTTGACATTGAGAGCAAATTCAAATTAATAAATTTTGACCCAATTTAAACATCAAACATGAGGATATGTCTGTTTTTACATGTTTGAGAAAATAAAGATTTCAACCTGAGGATTGATCAATCCAACTGATGGGGTTTTTTACTGAATTCTAAACATAATTATAATCCACATAAATTAAGTAGATTATTTTTTTTTTTTCTTGGTATTGATTTTTAGTAAAATAATAATTTCAAGATATTACGTTTAAAAAAATATAATACATTTAATAAAATTATTTGTTTAATTCTGCCGTGCAATTTCCAAATATTAATTTTTATTGTTTATATAACCAGCCAACAAATTTATTCCCAAATCCTTGGTTTCTAAAGTCGATTTACTCCTTCTATTTTCACTTATAAGATATATAGTAAATATGTCAATTGGTTTTCGGAGTTAAGTAGAAAAAAAAAAACAGTAATCCCCATGGGTCAATCTGTCCCAAAAAATGTGACGGAACTTGGATTTGGCAGAAATTTGGGTGCAGCTTCGATTTAATGTAAAAATACATTTAAGAAAAAAACCTTTAACATCATTGAAATTCTCAATAAAAAAAGTAATAAATTTATTCAAAAAATCAGTTCAAAGGTATAAAAAAAGATATATAAAATGATATTTTATCTTATCAATTTAAGTAAATTGTTTATAATTTTTTTTCTAAGTTTATAGGTTTTATTATAATACACATAAAAAAGAAATTCAGATTTTCATGATTTGAAAGTTGAGATTTGAGTTCGATAAAATCAGTAATTAATCACTGAAAATCAGAGATTTCAATTACTGATTTGAGAAATCAGTAAATACCTACGGAAAATCAATAATTAATGATTAATTCTCAGTATAATTCGACTTACTGATAATAAAATCGAACTAAGGCTATGGTGTACGCTCGCATTAGTCAATCGATTGGGCTTCCCAGTACTAAACACGGTTGTTAGTATATTTTTAAGGATATTTCAAGAGCAAATTTTACCATTGTTGTTGACAATGTTTTAATGGTATTTAACGGTTCATGGGTCACGTAGTTTGGAAAAATGCTTGTTATCACACCATAGAATCAGACTCTCATGTCCAAAACCGTTTTTGTGGGACTTGTGCAATACCCGTATAGACTCGTACCTACTACTAAAACCCTACATCACAACACCATCCTCCGCCAAGCACTACTTCACAGGGGGGACTGGCTATAAGCCCTTCTTGTACGTCATCTACTCTCCTTTATCAATTGGCACAATTCTAAAAATTATCTTCTCGGCTACACAGAGTTTCTTGATGATGATCTCGAAGTAGTCTGCCACTGCCATCCAGTTCTCTTCAGATACTATCATTAATTTGATGACATTTTCTGGATTAGAGCATTGGAGAAATAACTCATGGAGTTCCGCTCCGCTATCCTGAAACCGTGGACAGATGAAAAATACATGTACCGCGTTTTACTTAGCAGTTAGAAATATATCGTTGTCAGTGATCCCAAATCATTTCTGGTATGCCAGAAAACAACTATGCCTACTGAGAAGCTGAGTCAGGTAATGACTTATCTCCCCATGTTCCCAGTTTAGCCACTTTTCGATGTTTGAAATTAGGTGGTTGGTCCACCTGCCAGAGTCAGCAGTGTTCCACCGTTTCTGTCATCTTGCGGTCTTTTTCAATTGCTCCACTCTCGCAATGCCACTGCAATTTACATTTTGTTCTCCTCATTGCTTCTGGTAAATCCTAGTTCTATCTTCCGTGATTAGCTTTATCGGCGGTGTTCCCGATATCACGCAAACAACTTTGTAGAAGACACTGAGAATTGCACAGGCAACTCGTAAAGAGGTTTTACGGTAAACGGATGTTAAGTGATGCCTGCATGACTTGGTTTTCATGAACTGGGACTAGATCGGTGTTACATAGAGCATAATAGAGCTCACTACATTATTTAGCCATTTCTGGCGGCTCTGCCGTGGTCCTTCAATGTTTGGCATTATTCTGAATTGCGTGCTAACGATTTCGAGGTGTTCTTTGAACCGCAGTCTTGCATCTATCTGGACCCCCAGATATTTAAGAAATGATTTTCAATTGATCTTACAATCATCTACACTGATGGTAAAGGTTTCCATTTGTTTTCTACAGATTACGAGAACTACATTAGTTTTATGGTCCACTAGTTGTAGTCTCACAGATAAGAGTCACCGTCGAATAATTCTAATGGCCTCGTTTGTAATCCATGTAATCTCCTCAAGATATTTCTCGAAGACGACCCCGGTTACATTATCCGCGAATCCTATAATTCTCGCTCATTCGCAGTATAAGTCTCGGTAATACATTGTATTAAATGTACAACTTTGCTTCCGTGGTTTTTTTTCCTATAATGTAGACTTTATTTTAAACAAGTTATATACTTATGATTCGAAGTACTGTCCGTCGCTTTCCACTACTTTTGTCCATCTTTCTGACAATTGTCGGATTTCGTCTCGAAAAAATGATGCATCTTTTAAGGCGTTTCACAAATCGATCCAATTTTTAACTTCTTCAGAGGTGCGGAAGTGTTGTTCAGGTAGGCCGTGTGCCATCAATCGAATCAAATGGTAGTCGGAAGGAGCAATGTCTGGAGAGTACGGCGGGTGGGGTAAGACTTCCCATTTTAGTGTATTTAGATATGTCTTAACGGGTTTTGCCACATGTGGACGTGCATTGTCATGTTGAAGGATAACTTTGTCGTGTCTCTCTTGGTAATGTGGCTGCTTTTCCTTCAGTGATCAGCTTAAACGCATCAATTGCGTTCGATATCTATCCCCTGTGATGGTTTCACTTGGTTTTAATAATTTATAATATATCACACCAAACTGATTCTACCAAATGCAGAGCATAACTTTTGCACCATGAATATTCGGTCTGGCTGTCGACATAGAGACATGTCCAGGCATTCCCCATGATTTTCTGCGCTTGGGATTATCATAGTGAACCCATTTTTCGTCGCCGGTAACAATGCGATGCAGAAATCCCTTCCGATTTTGTCTTTGAAGCAACTGTTCACAAGTAAAAAAACGTCGTTCAATATCTCTCGGCTTCAACTCATATGGGACCCAGTTTTCTTGCTTCTGAATCATTCCCAATGTTTTAAGGCGTTTAGAAATTGCTTGTTGAGTAACTTTCAATGATTCTGCTAACTTCTGTTGTGCTTGGCACGAGTCTTCATCAAGTAACGTTTTGAGTTCCGAATCCTCAAAATTTTTCTCTCTGCCACCACCGGACCAGTCTTCGACGTTAAAATCACCATTCCTAAAACGTTGAAATCACTCTTGACATGTTCTTTCACTAAGAGCTGCCTCATCGAATACACTTGAAATCATTCGATGAGCCTCAGCCGCAGTTTTCTTTAAATGGAAACAAAAAATCAACACTTCCTGCAAATGGCGACAATTTGGCTTGAAATTTGACATCTTTGATTAAGAATAGAGTTACAATGCAAACGAAAATCCACTACTGTGACCTTATTGTTATGTTTACAAACGTTCAAGCTTACTGTATGACATTGTCGATCAACTTATATCAGTCGATAAATGGTACTACGGCCATCTAATAACAAACCGCGGAAGCAAAGTTGTACAACTAATACATAATGGTTCACAGATCAGGGCCCAGAATTGAACCTAATAGAACTTCACCAGTAATCTCGTATGTATTTCATTAGCAGCAGTATCATATATCAGAGTACAATCACTGAAATAACTTGCAATCATTCCTCTGATGCACACTGGAACATCCACTGAAGTCATTACATGAAGGATGTGGCTTCAAAAGATAGTTTCTGTGTCTGTATTCACTGAACTCTTTCATCTGATTGCAAATTAAGCTTTCTAAGACTTTGCTCACTGTGTCTAACCGACAAAATCGGGTTTTTCTTACCCACAATGTAATCTAGTAGGAAAATAAAGTCCACATTTAATTTTGTAAGACTTTGTCTGTTTCAGTTTTTGAGAATTAAGTGTCATCTGCTAGCTTGTCCTCACCTTTCGAATTTCGGGAAACTGCAGCAATCCGGGCACTTTAAAAAAAGTAAATTTCGCAGCTTCAATGACTACTGGATTGGTGACAGCTGGTTTTCCAACTTCACAATTTGCGGTTATATTCTTAAAATGTATTTAAAATTATGTCAAAAACAATGATAAAATTTGCACTTAAAATGTTCTTAAAATTATGCTAATAACCATGGAGTCTATTGGCGGGCTCAACGGACTGATAAATACAGGTGGGTGATTGTCAAAGTTTTAGTTCAAGTTTTTTGATCAGTAAGTCGAATTACTAAAAATCAATATTTAATTACTGATTTTCAGAAATTATTCACTGATTTTCAAAATCAGAGATTGGATGCGTTCGTATTTATTTTCAGGGCCGGCCCGGGCTAGTCAGACCGCTTAAAAGCTTAAAATAGCTTTTAATTTTTTTTCAACTTTTTATAAAAAATAGTTTTAACATAGTTCGAAACGTGTTAAGACAAGTTAAAAATCGTTCGGTAAATTAAATATATGTTTCAACAAACTAATGCAAGTTGCACCAGTGAAAAATATACATAAACAAGTCAGTAAAAGTACGAAACATGGTTGTTAGTATAATTTTGAGGGTATCCAAAGACTTATTCGAACATTTTTAATGAAATAGTTTTAAAGACATTTCAAGTGCTAACTTTACCATTTTTGTTACTTTAAGAACATTACATTGCCAATTTATTCCACTGTTTTTGACAACATTTTGCAGGCATTTCAAGGATAACTTTAACATGACCATTAGTCATGGACATGACGACATGAGTTATGGTTATAAGTCATGGTCATTCGCTATTGGCCATTGGTCACAATCATTGGTTATGTTTAAGATGTCCTTAAAATTTTGTCAATAAAAATAATGGAAAATGGCCTTGAAACGTCCTCAAAATTATATCAACAACAACACTGAAAACCCATTCAGGTAATTATAAACTGAATTCAAGTCGTGTCAATTTCAACCTGATTTCAGGTTAATCTAACCAGAAATTTTTGTTGGAAATTGGCCCAACCTGAATTCAGCAGATTATATTTACCTGAATGGGTTTTCAGTGAATGGTAAAATTTGACCTTGACATTATGTCCTAAAAATTATACTAACAATCATGTTTCATGCTTTTGCTAACTTGTTTAAGTATATTTTTGTATTTTTCAGTATTTTAATTGCGGATGCACGTTGAAGTTTTAATTAATTATTTATTTATTTTGAAAATAATATTTTAATTTATACAGACATAGGTCAAAATTTTCATCTCTAAGTAAGTCTTTCATTTTGTAGTTGTGATTCCAAAATATTAATATCACTTATATCACACATGTCTTATCACTTATGTAACAATTTATTTTCATGAATGAATATTTTATTTAATATAACAAAAAATTCTTTATTACATGCATAATATAAAATGCTCGCTTTGTGAAATATTAAGCTTAATTAACTTTGATTCATCATTCACAACTAAACAATCGTACATCATAATTAACATTAAACTTTTTTAATATTAAAATTTCTTTTTTTCATTTTATGAGTAATAACTAAAAGTAATTTTCCTTATTTGATTAAAAAAAGAGTTAGACAATATTTTCTGTTTTTGTTTGTTTGTTTTTTTTTATTTAAATTTATTTTAGTTAAGTTACTGATATAAATTTTGATTTAATTTCCGCAAAATATGTTTGTTTATTAGTTAATTTCTAAATGTATCAGGAACAATTTGTTTTGAAATTAAATGAAAGTAAAAAAAAGTTTTCACAAATTGTAACATTTTTGAACGTAAATATGTTTTTATTTGTTTGCCATTAAAACACATCTAAAGAGTGCTTATCAAATAAAATCAAAGATCATCTGTTAAGAGACAAACGTCCATTCATGATAAAACGGATGATCAAAAAACAATTATTTTTCAGTGTCGTTTTCATCTGCTCTAACGCTATTGTTTTGACAGTCAAACTTTTAACTCTATTTGGTATAGACAATTGATTGTCTGTCGTTTCTTTATTAACTTCGGAAAACAGAAATATATTTAGAAACATTCTGAAATTTGTAGGCAATTTTTCATTGAAAACAAACAATTTGTTCAATGTTCATGTGATAAAAAACAAATTATTTGTGATGGAATGAAAATTATTTTTAAATAAGCTAGTGATGAAATATCATTTTTGCATGACGTATAATAAATTGTTAAAAGTATCAAAGTAATATAAAATGTATGATATATTTTGTGAAATATTTATATCGACAGCTTACAAATACTCTTAACTTGTCACTTTGTGATAAGCTAAAATTATACAAAAAAGAGAAACTCCTCTTTAAGTCGGCTGAACACTTCACACGTTAATGCTTTAGCCACAAAAGTGTACTACCACTAATTAGACAATAAACCTTAGGTAAAAGGAGAACAACATTAACGGACACATTGTCGCCTAAAAAAGTTGACCTTTGCCATAATTAACCGCGTTCTTTGTCTGAAACATTTCAGTCATGAATCATTAACTGGCCACCGCTTTTTGCAGTGTCTTCTTTAAGCAAATGACCTGTCCACTTTGTACATCACACATATATGCGTGTATACATTATCCGTACTTTCACTGGACACAAATGCGCTTACGTATATTACAGCACGTGTGGGCGGAAGTTACGCGCTGATTTATGCACATACAACTCGAAGACAGGTGTGCGGTATTTTCTCGAGTACTATTGCCATACAACGGGCAGTTCATACAAATTGGTTTCTCGTAATTTTTGCACCTGAAATTCAATTTATCCTCGCAAAATCTAGAAATTACTTTATTATAGTGATTGGGTTAAAATTCAGATTCTTTTTTTTCTTCTTCTTCTTCTTCTTCTTATTTCATTAGCTGTGTCATTAAAGTTGATTTTACATAATTTTGTTTTCAAATTATCGCGTGAAATTATTTTAATTACGTAGTTTCTATTCGAAATCTATTCACTGGCATTATGCGTTTATCATGATTAAATTTTGATTATCTATCAGGAGAAAGTGCCATCGTAGTTTCCTACGTAAGAGGATTTATTTCCGCAATGTTCACATTTTTATTTCGAATCAAGGTGTTTCTTCTGACACAATTGAAGGTTCCAGATTCTGTGCATATATTTCTTTGTTCTTATAACGAATCTTAAAAACTTGGCAAAGTGTTACAAAAACTTTAAAGTGACGTATGATCGATTTTTGCTTTATCCTGTCTGGTTTTCCAAATTTGTTATGCTTTTCGAGTTGCTATTGGAAGAGCAGTTACTTTCATATATTTTCAACATTTATTTAATTTTTATCCACACAAATATAAAAATCCAAAAACTAGCTTTTAATTGTTGAGTATTTTACATTGTTGATTACTTTAATACAAAGTTTTACTTTCAATTTACATTGACGTCGTATGAAATAAAGTTCTCGAATTTGCATTACACAAAGTTTGATTGAAATCCGGAAGCTTATGTAATCTTAACGATTTGCATTAAATAAAAATACACAGCTTTGCAACTATTTGTCGAACGTTCTTTAAAGATTTTTCAAACTTTCACGTAACGGTTCAACAATTTACTGAATTCTCTTTTCCCTCATCTTAAATTTTGCATAATACATTTTAACACAAGAATTTATATCTTTTAATATTATGATTTACGTACAAATCAACACACATGATAAATTATATTGTACAAATAAGCATCTCTCTTGGTCATTATCACAAGTAATTAATAACTTTTTGTATGTCCACTCACAAATTCACATTGAATTTTATTTTGCTTCCAAAATTACTATAAAATTTTAAATTGGGACTTACAGGATCCGTTGGCGGCGCTGTTATCATAACAAACATGGACGCCAGTACGTATGTGTCAAAAATGAGTGTTAATTATTTTTGTTTTGTTTTGTTTTGTTTTTTGTTTTTTTTCAGAGTTTTATTTTTACCATTCATTTTTGAATAATTAAACGGTTTTATCATTAAAAAAGATTATATTTTGTTTATTATGTGCTCTGAATCAGCTCTCACTGGTAGTGTCACGTACTGGCCGCCATTTTTGGTAGTACACAAAAAAACTGCATCAGGGCATTCTATTCTGTAACTCCCAATATAAAAAAGCAAAGCTGAAACATTTATTTAGTTATAATTAATTATAATCCATAAACTAACTTAATCGTTTAAATGATTTGTCCTTCAATTAATTGATTGATCAAAAAAATTAATTAATCTTCTATTAGTTAGCTCTACAAATTGTTAAAGGAATCAATTAAAATGTCAACTGGTGTTTTTGATTGATGAATTGACTAACGTTGCAGTAAAATAATTGACGGAACATGTAGTTGATTCATTTTGAATTGAAAAAAAGTTAGAAATTTAGCTAAATTTTGTACATAACTCCAATTTGTAATGCTTTACTAAATTATAATTTAACAATTCAAATTTGTTGAATTCCTTTATCAGGTATTGAATATGCCCAATTCTCATTATGCAAAATCACTTTACTTTTTATAAAATACCTTTCAAAGCTTGAAATAAATGTTGAGCATCATTTTTTTCTAAAATTGTTGAGCATCAATTTCAGTGGTTTAAAAGAAATTATTGATGAAAATTAATTAGAAACCTTTTCGTTCTCACTTGTTGACAATTAGTTAATTTTTCATCCGTTCGAGAGCTTTTCTCCGCGCTAGTTGGTGCAGATAAGACGTTAAGTGTATCGCAGTGTCTAACGAGCGAATGATTTTCTGTGATTGTAGGCAATGCAAATTACGACGACTCTACCTGTAATTGCAGAACAAACGCCTGAGGCTCGAGCTCGTTGCAACGGAACTAACGAGCGCGTGTTGCTTTTCTTTTTCTCGAGTCGACGAGATTTGGCGGAGCTTCGTCTGGAAAATGTGTCTCTCCCGATTTACAGTGTCACAGTGATTTTACTTTCACCAAATTAGCTTTCAAATCGCATATTGACATTAGAAACGTTGCTGTTAGCTCTGAGCTCTTACTTTCGAAATCATAGCACGAAGTGTGAAAGCTCTCAAGTTGAAAATCATAGTAACTTGGGATCCCAAATGGCTCATCTTCTGTAGCACTTGGAGTTTCATTCATGACATCACGCGATGCGTGTGATACTAATGGCACAACGTGCTACGATTCAAGTACCCCACGATAAAGACCTGGCCTCTAATCGATTTTAAATGTCAACATTTAAAGCTGAAACCATTTTGACAAATCTTGTTCGTTTTTGAATAAAATGTTATTGGACGTATAATTGAAAATAACTGTACTCTGGAGAATATTTTTAATTAACGGAAACTTCGTTATCAACAGCTGTTTCACATGTTACATTTGTAAAAGTGATGATGCAGAAATGTCAAATTATAAGAGAACATCAAAAATCATACAGATATCAGCATAATTGAAGCTTATCAAAATTTTATTTGTTCCAGATTTAAGATAAAAAAATCTGTGATTATTAATGGTGCACTATTAAAAATTGCACCAAATTAATCATTAATTGAAATTAATTAATATATTTGTCTAAAAATTATATTACAATTATGGTCAGTAATTAGACTATTAAAAGTTTTTTTAATGATTGAAGTGTTTCTTTTTTTTCAACAAATGTGAAAAATTAACATTATGTTAGAGAAAAACTTGCTGTAATGGTAACAATTATTAGGTTAACGATAACTTGTTGTAATTATAAATTCAATATAATTTAGGATATGACTCGTACGTGATCCAGATTCCGAGCTCCAGAAACGGGAAAGTACGAAATCATGAACCTGCAGTGTAATTCAAGTGGATGATTGCAGAGAACATCCAGCTGATTATCAAATGTTAAC
>JABFPM010000754.1:0-25254 GCA_022817325.1 Idris sp. 1 HC-2018 | reverse complement strand
TTATTCTATTTAATAGATGCTATTTTCGTATAATTTTTATACGTTTTTCGTAAAAATGAATTTTAAAGATTTTTTTTAATTTTAGTGTTGCGATTTTCGCTACAGATTTCCCTCAGTGTACTTATGTTCTTGAAAAGTCATCCGATCAGGTACAATACTCAAACACACCCATTTAGTTATAAAGACCAGGCATATATTTGAATGACTGTACAAATATGATTAAATTAACAAAACGAATGATTTTAACAGACATAAATTTGACAATCTAATATAAATTCTTTGAATTTAGAATTTTGTTAAATTTCGTGATTTTAAATTAAAATTGATGTTATACGGAGAAAAAATAAAGCGTTTGATATATGTAGTACTGCACGAACAATTCGATGTGACTTTTCATTGAATCATCACACAAACTTCTATGTTTCTAATCGGATGAAACGAAAAGTCACTCTCTTTAATCGTTTTAAACGATGAAGTCGACGAATGAAACGACTAATAATCATTGAACAAAAGCACGAAGATTTTCATTGTTCTAAACTCTGTTTTTTTCGAAAGTTTTTTACCATAACTAAATTAACAATTTTTCGCAATTCTCTTACGTAAAATTGTATGTTTTCTGTAATTTTACAGAACATATCCCGTAAAATTACAGTTCAATATGAACCCTCTTAGATCTATACACTCGAATAAATTTTGCGAAAAATTTATATTACAGAACATATACCGGAAACAAGCTGTATAGAATATATTCTGTCATTTTAAATATTAACACTGTCTGTACAATTTGTCCCCTCTTAATTCACACATTCAAACGATAGGTCTGCCTTCCAATGCTTTTCAAATGGAAACACTAACACACAGATACTTTTCTAACGTTTCTCACGTATCGAGATTTGGGCCGATTGTACAGACAATGAGTTAAAATGTAATTTTAACATGTAACATCAGAAATCTTCTTGAAAGAAAACCTCGAATAGAAAACTATTTGCAAATTATCCGGACTTATAAATGATAAGGAATTTAAAAGTCATTTTAGGTATAAACATACAAATAATAAAACAACGTAAAATTATTTTTAATTTAAAATTTGGATTATAAATTTTGGAACTCAGATTAATAGTTGGTTGTAAATGTAATGTATACTGAAAATAATTTTGTACAGATTAAAATCTGTATTTTTTTTTATGAATAATATTATACTACGTTTTACCAAAATTTGTTTATCTTTAGTTAAAGTTAAATAATAAAGTAACAGAAGTAACAAAATAATTTTTTAAGAAATAACATTTTAACTGCTAAATAGTATTTTTAAGTACTTATAAATGTTTAAATTTTTATAAAACATGAATAATAAATTTATCATCGACTAAAGTCAATGTTTATTATTTAACATATTGTATAGTCATCTTTTTAATTTTAAAATAAAATAATTTTTATTTTTAGACTGAAAAGGGATACTTTCAACATAATTCTTGATTTATTACATCCATTTTTAAGAAGACAAACCGATGACTGCGGACGACCAACTCCGAAACCGGAATTGTAAATTTTAATAGTATTGTGGTGTATTGTAGATACTCCAGACAGTTTATAGGTGAAAAAATGCAAATAACAAATAAATTATTAAGATCGATGAAAAAATTATTTAAAAAACTCGAATGCTATGTGGGTTCTTTTATTAACTACAAAATTAAAATATAGATAATTTTAATACATATATTAATCGATAATAAAATAATAGTTTCAACGTTAAAATATATTTTAAGATCAATAAATATGTTTATAAGTTCGCTATCATTTTATGATATGTAAAAATAAATGCAAACTTTTGACAATTTAATGTAATTAAAATATTATTAAATTAAGACATACAAACGAATCAATAAAATTATAATTGAAGTCAACAAAATTACCGAAATTAAAAATTTTATTTGACAATCTTTTTTATTACATTTTATACTTCAACATCCGTACTCTTAAATGGTTCTATCATATAATTAAATATTATACATATTTTGAATAAATTTTAATTTAAATGACAACGACGACATGACTTGAAATTGACTTTTTGTCATTGTTTCAAGATTTTTTTTTCTTTTTTTTTTATGAGATAATTTTTTTCGTATTAAGTCTTAGTCACGATGTACATTTTCTCACTGTGATTAGCTATAATTTTTAAATAATTATTCTTTTCACCTTCCTTTTGATGTTTCTTGTAGGAGTTGACCTTTGATAATTTGAAGTTTTAAAAAGAGCTGCTAAATTGTCCAAATTTTGAAATAATTAATAAAAAAACAATTAAATTTAAATTTAACAGAAGTTTTTTGTGTATTAAATGTATTAAAGCATGCAAAAAGACGAACTACGGTGTTTAAACAAGAAAATATGAAAGACATTTTATAGAGAATATGTTTAAAATACAAAAAAGGCAAAATTACTACGTTTGTCAACTATTTTATCGTTTAGTGACTTGCTTTCAATTGTGTAAAACAAGGGTTATTTTTCAGAATGCTCAGGGAACCTTTTCAACAAGAAAGAACCAGTTTCTGATCAAAATAAAAATTGTTATCTAAAAAGTAAAAAACAGTTTAAATCAATTTCTAGCCTTCGCGAAAGGGTTAAACAATCCAGTCAGTTATTTTTAGAACCGGCCCCAAGAATTTCTATTTAAATACTGCAAAATTATTAGTGAGCCAGTTCCGAAATCCACCGACTTTCTAAAATGTATATAAAAATAAATTTAGCAGTAAATGATCAAGAAATTGTCTTAAGAATTAATAATTATTAATAGTATATGCAGCGAGAGAGTAAAACACTTCTCTTCCATGATGCATACGACATTATTTATAACAAGTGCACCAACTAAATAAAACCGAGCGAAGCGAGTAAACGGGATCCAGGGGCAAAAACTGAAAATATTCAAAAATTCTACAAATTTAAAAAAATAAAAAGAATAAAAAAAATATAATAAAATAAATAAATATATAGGGAAAAATGTTATACAAAACATTTATTTGTTGTAATAAATGATTAAATTCAAATATAAGTTACAAGTCAAAGTAATAGAATAAAAAAATAAAATTAGTTGGTTGAAAATTAGAAAATTAGTTTTTTTTAAACAATGGACACTGACTTGTTGACTTACCTAACAGCTACCACATACATGTCTTTAAAATGACCTCTACAAAATTCCAGGTTGCCTAAAAAATATTAAAATAATCCCAGAACAGCTCCAGAACGATCTTATAATGACCTCTATGATAAAAAATTCCACAAAGTCTTTAAAATGACCCCTAAATGACCCCACGAAACCGCCAAAAGACCTTTAGAAGATCCCATAATGTCTTCGGAACCTTAGAAAGATTCCAAGATGACACGAAAGTAGTCTTAAGAGAATCCAAGAACGGCCCCATAATAACCTCAAAATGATTCAAAAAGATCTGACTATAACTCCAAAAAAACCCTAAAAAAATTTCCAAATAAGTTTTACTGAAAATAACTTCGACCTAAAAATAACTCCACAGAACACAAAAAAACTTGGAAATAATCCAAAAATAATCTGAAAATGACCCCACAATGTCTTCAAAATAACCCTAAAATTATCCACAAAACTCGCAAAAAACCTTTAAAAATACCTTCAGATGAACCCTTAATGCCTTAAGAATACCCTCAGAAAGATTTTAAAATAACCCCAAAATAGTCCTAAAATGATCCCGACACAGCTCTAAAAAGACCCCAAAATGACGCCGTAAATACGATATTTTTTTGAAAAAAAATGTTTGTAGACAAAAATAAAAATCTAACAGCTTACATTACCTAGAACAATTTTTTGAAAAAGCCTGTCTATCATTTTGATTAGTTGTTTAGTTTCAACGCCAAACTCGGACAAAAAACAAACAAACACACATATATTGAATTTTATATATTAGTAAGATATATCTAATTATAAGAGACATTTAAATAGTCTAATGTTCTATATTAATCGTTTGAATATCTTAAATATAATTTTTTTTGCTCAAATAAGATGACCCATTTGTTCTACCTTGTAATCGTGTAAGGCTATACTTTTCATTTTTCAAAACTTAACCTAATAATTTTTTTTTACAACTAGAATCAAATTTCGTTCATGTTACATGATATTATAGCTTTTTTTTAAATGTAGATTATATTTGATTAAAAACTGCTGAGTTGAAAAATATTTGTAATATGCAATGATAACGATATGTGATTTAAATATTTAATTTTACTTAATTTATGCATTTGAACTTTTACTTCATTGACATGACTAATTATTAGTTACTTATATCAACGGAATAGCTTCAATGGTTAAAATGTTTATGTTATTTACAAAAACTATAAAACTTTATTGTTTAATAAAATTAAAATGTCAAAAATTTGCTTTTTGCCAATTTTTAATTCTTTTTATTTTTCTTATCAAAGCTCAATTAATTCACATTATTTTAAATCATACTCACTAATAAAAATTATGTTCACTATTTTCACTCTACTATATGTTTACTATACTTTTAGCAGTGGATGAATATTTTTTTCCGAAACTATAAAGAGAAAGTTTTCAACGATATTTTGAGCAACTTGATCAAATATTTAGAAGACATAACCAAATTTTCGGACGGCTAAATAACTTGGACTGCAGTATTTTTGATGTTTAAAAAGGTTGTTCTAACTTTCTAAGTTTTACCTACACTGTTATAAGTATCATTAAAATTAATGTAAATTTAATGCACATTTGTACATTAAACATTTTTGTATGTAAAATTCAATGTTTTTATATGCAAATTATGTTTCAAGCGCATAAAACATTAAATAGTGAAAAATTTAATGAATTTAATGAAATTGAATGAATTTGTACATTAATATATAGTACAGTCTGTGTAGTAAGAGCGTGCACGGCATAACTGCAACAAAAAGTTTTTGCTATTAAAATAACAGTAATGAATGTATAGTATACGATGTCGGCTAAAATGCACTTACGTTAATATGAAGTCTAGTCACCACCAACGTCTATAATTTGCTGGCATCTTCGAGACATACTTTCAACCAATTTTTCAACATACTCTCGTGATAGGAACTTCCAAATTTGGCGAATTTCTGCAGGAAGCTGTTTAATAGTGAACGTGCGTCTTTCCCGAAGTTTCCTCTTCATAAGTGACCACACGTTTTCGATGGGATTCGCATCTGGTGATTGTGAGGGCCGCATTACCGAAAATTGTATTTAACCAACCGATTCGCGTAGCAATATGTTTTTCAGTCAACAAAGGTTTCTGCACTTTACTGCGATATTTTAATTCATGCTTTCGAAGAGATACTTTCGAATTGTTTCACATGACATTTTGACACCTTTTTTTTATATTTTTGCTTCCCTTTGATGTAAAGAAAGAGACTGGTCTTTGCTAAAAATGTTCACAACTTTTGTATATATTTTTTTGGTAAATAGAGTTGATGTGCCACGTTCCTGTAAATCGTCAACGTTTTTTGACTCTGTATAACGTTTAACCCACTTTCCGACAAATGCTTTTGATTTTTGCATATACTTAGCAGCGGAACTTAAGAGGATGTGAAAGTTCTACGTTCACAGAGTTAGGGACTTTTTGAATAAAATTATCAATTTTGTGAATTAAATAAAGATCATATATTCATTCGAATCTTTAATATTGGGAGAATAATTTCGTTTAAAAGAAAGTCTTGTTAAATGAGAATTGTCGTCGTATTTAGGGACCGCGTTTTGTTTGTAATCTCAAAAACGCGGTTCCTATTTTTGCGCGCATTTCTTTACAAAAGCTAATTTTTAATAGCTTATATGACTCTTTGTGAGTGAGAAAATCAAATAATTTAATATGGATTAATACTTTTCAGTATTAACAATAATAATTGAAAAACTGCAATGTCGGTAATGTCGGTATTTGACATCCTCTTAAGGACATTTTTGGTCCTTTAGGATGGGTAAACAAAAACACTGTTTCGAAGCGCGATGCGTATGCGGTATTCATTTTAGAAACACGTTTTCTCCACAGTATTATAACAACTATATTTGTCGAAACAAAAATTCTCGACAAAAGTCTGTTCTTCTGAGTGAACAAAAATGTAGCATTCTATCTTACTGACTATTAGTTATGCCGTACACGCTCTTACTAAACAGACTGTAATTGATGTACATATTTATTAATGTTCCGATTTAGATTTCGAAACAATTTTGGACTTTATTATTTGCAATGTACTAAATTCTATTTTTTTAGAATACAATTATTATTTTATTTAAATACTTTTATCTCACTGTCATTCTTATACAATAAAACCTGCGAAATTCAAGTTTTGGGATTGATTAAAGAGTGGGACTAATCTCTTCGAACGAGATTCTACATATAATTACGATCGAACTTCATCAGGTAAGTTCGTTTGATCGTTCAATTATATTACGAGCCTCGTTCTCGCGATTAATAAATTGCAGATGTTCAGAGTAGAATTTCTATTATTTTATTATAACAATGATAATATAACAATTCTGCAACCTTCGAGTTACAGAAAACCGCTTAACACATAAAATCACAAAATCTTCAATACTGATTATTTCTGTTCCATTCATTTAAAGCAGGTTTTTTAAACTAATGTCGAATCTTATTTAAATAACTAAATACGGATCTTTGCATTTATGTTTATATATTACTTGCATTTATAGTAACTGGATAATTAATTTCTAATAATAAAATCTAACGGCACAGCATCGTTGTTGCAAAATCTTCCTCGACTGGAGTAACCTATCTTTGATAATGTTTGGCAAAGACTATCGAAGTCTCTGACCAACCTGCAGTCCAAAATGGACCTAAACCACCTGGAAATGGTTTAAGATGTGACCGTTTTAAATGGTTCTTGGGTCGCGATCATAAGCATTTCACAATTATTATCCCTCAAATTCGACGTTACAAAAATATATCTTTGTATTAGAGTATTCGCAATACAAAGTTTGGAGTTATCAACGAAATAAGGTAACTTTAAAAGAGATAGACAAGCATTCTTACGCGAAGTTTTAATTAGTTTCGAAACCTTGATAACATAACACGTATTTGACCGTTTGATATTTGCCAATTTTTTACTCACGAAGGATTCAGCTTTGTGAACAGTACTCAAGGTCAATAATATTATTAAACATAGTGTAAATTTCTCAAAATCTAATGACTAACGGATACCACTTTTCTGCTTTGTCAAATACAATGTTTACGTCCCAAGTTACCTCATATTTAAGACGAGGGGGGTTTATACGAAAAACTTCTTTAAAAAACCTATTAATTTTGATAGAATTAATTAATTGAATTGTTTATTTTATTGAAGGTTGATATAAAAATGTTTATTCGATATGAATTACAAACAACTGAGGTCACAGACTACGAAGGTCTAACAGTCGAAGTCTGTTGCACTGGGTTGGCGTTGACAAAATGAACGAGTCCTCGTTGTTAGATCCCTTTTAATCCCCAGGTGTAATAGATCCTTAAGACTCGTCCCTCATAGATTATTTCTGTGGAGGCGCCTCAATGCGGAACTACGTTTTGTAATGAACGATTTAAGCGCCCTCTCCAATAAATTCTTTTACTATCTGATACGCTGTCAGAAATAAATAAAAGAGCAGACCTCGCAGGATTCAAAGTTCCATATGACGAACCTTCTTTAAGTTTTTTTGAAAGAAAACTCAACATCCTATTTTCATGCACTACAAAAGAGTCTAGTTTTTTTAATATTGCAATAAGTAATCCAGTGCCTTAGCGGAGTTGAATATTGGCAAAATGTAGACTCTGCAACTGTAGCTAGATATATAGGTATGACGTTCTCACGAATTCTAGTGCAGCGGGTGTCTCAATTTCTTATAAGGAGACATTAATAAATTAGGTAAAGATTTCAATACTACTTCAATACCTTGAAGCTTTTTCCACAATTATTTTTCTTAAGCATTTTAAAATAAGTAAACAAGAAGGAAAAGTAGAGAAGAATTCTCAGAACGCCAATTTTGAGTAAAGGCGTCAATACCAGATGAATCAGGGTCTTTCCTCCATGAAAAATACTTCTGGCATTTTGCATTACATCGAGTTGCAAATAAATCACAAGTTGGCTGACCGAGTTTGTTCACTACCTCTCTAAAAAAAGAATCAAATAGGTCTCCTTCGATATCAATATTATGCACTCTCGGTTCCTTATCTACTTCCACGTTTTCTTCGGACCTGATATAGGAAGCATATAACCAGATTTGCCTCTTTCGCACCACTGCCAGATTTCTTTAGTGATCTTATTCAAATGAGGATAACAAACCCCTCCCATCCTATTTATGTACGATATTGCAGTGGTATTATCGTCTCGAAAAAGAATTTCACAGTCTCTGTGATCGCTAGCAAAAGATTTAAGGGCCATAAAGGCAGCTAAAAGTTCCAAGTAATTATTATGAAATGTTGATTCCCTGAAAGATTCCAAAGATTTTGAAATAGTCATCAGGGCATCAAAATTATTATCGTTAACTATTAAGTTAAGATATCTGATTCTTTCGAAGTCTTTTGAATATAAACGACTGTAAAGAACCGCGACGCAAGTTGAACTAATTAAACCTGTAAAACTGACCCAAACTCGAATTGAATACGTGCTTTGACTATTTTTTTAATCTTTCTTGATTTCTTTTGTAAAACCTCTAAGCTAACTGCCTCATCGTCATTTCTTTTATGTTTACCCATTTTCGAATTCCGATTAAAAAAAATTTACTTTTTTACTACTCAAATAAAATGTTAACATGTGACGCCATTCGACATAAAAAAACGTTATGAGGTATTGGCTACGGGATACAAAGGTCGGTATCTCTAATTTGAGTTTTCTCTAATTTGAAATATATTACGACATTTGGTATAAAGTAGTGGAACTACATGTTATTAATTGCGAGAAAGAAACTCGTAATATAGTTTCATTAAATTGATCTAAATTTTGTTATATAAACTTTAATGAACGTGTATGGAAATTTCATGTTCTGTATATTAAAAATCATGTTCAAGTGCATTAATTTTGATTACATGTATTGATATTGACTTCCAGCACATTTTATTTTATTTTAATGTTATAATAGTGTATCGAAAATAACTAAATATACAACATTTTTATAACAATTTAACAAAATCGATTTTTATTAATTAAGCTCATATATAATACTTTTATAACAATTAAAAAAATATATAAAAATTTTTTCCTAATAATAGCCAAACTTAGTTTTCTCCATTTTTGGGGGTGTCACCCGCGTTGAGAGATTCAATGGCACCCTATCTTTTTCAGTCCCCTAAACCCGAAAAATACCCTCACAGAGATGTTCCTCAAAAAATTGTTATTTTTTTCGTATTAATTAAAAATTAATTCTGAATTTACTTATATCCATTATTTTTATTGCTCCACTTAATCTACTCTGGTTTTTCTACCACGAAAGTTCTCTACTCTATTTTTTTCTAATATTATATTATTCTACTTTTTTGTTCTACCAATTTATTTTCTAATTATTGATTTTCTATTTTCGATTATGATAACCAAGACAGGATGTGACAACTTCACATATAAACAAAACATAGTTTGACATTTAAATAATGGCATAAATTTTTAGTTTCTGCAAAATTTTGATATTTTTTACAAAATTTTGATACATTTCTACAATTTACACATTTTTAAATACATAAATATGAATAAATTAATAGTTTATATACAATTTGATTTGATTTATATAAAATTTAAAAGTATGAATCGAGATCTAGATATGAGCAAAGGAATCGATGGGGAAAAAATCAAGACAACAAACTGAAGATCGAATTCATAACGTTGTTATTCAGTATGAAAAAAAATAACAAAAAATATCAAAAGCGTCTTTTCTAAGATACTTCTGCCTCTTTTTATCATGAAAAGATGTCTAAACGTCTTCAAATAAAACGTTTGTTTTTTCAGTGAAAAGATAAAATTTTAAAATATTTAAAAAATGTCAGATATATTCAATGTTAACAAAACATTATCATTATAATTCGAAATTGTAAAACAAAATCTTGTTATAAAATATACATTATATTAGAAAATAATAACGTAGTAGAAAAAAAATTATTAGCAAAAATGGAGTAGAAAAAATGGGGTATTCTCATTTTTATTACATAAATTGCAATTAATTTTAAACTCCAAAAATAATGTATCTTCGGAATTTCTTCAACGTATATTTGTACACTACGGGTATCTGCAAGTTGACAGTGAGGATTCAGTAGTACACCGAATAAGGTATATAAATTATTGATTTTACATAAAACAATAAAAAGGGTATTAATTTTTTTAATAAAAATATGCTATACATTTTGTTTAGTATTTCTATTATTTAGCTAAAATAATAATGTATCTCTGCTTTTTAACCTTGCAGAGAAGACTCATTGGTACGAAAGTAGGAGACGTATTTAAACAAAACAACATAAAAAGTCAAGTAAAAAATATAATAGTTTTTGTTGGCAGTAGCGTAGGACTGTCAACCGTAACTGCTGGTTGCATATACAAAGTTCAATTTCAATATCGAAAGGAGTACAACTTTCGTTCAATGTTATTCGTACAATTTCTTTCAAAAAAATTTCCAAGCTAAAAATCGTCAACATCATTTATTTTGAATGAAATTGCAAAAAAATTTTGTTGGAAATGAAATTGTCTAAAATATAATTGATCAAATTAATTCTCATAGAAGAATAATAATTTGTTCATAGCATAATAATTTGTTTAACTTATAATGTTCATTGTTAAGTTAAAATACTCGATTCAGCCGGAGTTGCCAATGCTTCACTGGGAAAAACAAACTATCAAAATAACAGTTTTGACTGTTACTACTTCGACGCGGGCTGTAAGTTTCTATTATTTATGAAATGTAAAAAAAACATCAATTTGAATGTTAAAATGTGAAAAGTAAATCATTTTAATAATACACATATTTAAATATCACTATTTAAACATAAAGCCTATTTGTAGAAACTTACAGTACGCGCAGTAGTATTAACCGTTTAATAGTATTAATTTCTCCCTCTATTCTCAACATGATCGCCATCAAAAGAGAGACTTACGGCAACATTATAAGAAGAACAAAGACAGCAATACTATCAACACATAAAAGAGGTCGTTCACATAATAAGTCACCTAGTCTTGAGGGAGGGAGGATTACAAGATTTGTGACATTTTGTGACATGGGGAGGGAGGGGTTTTCGTTGGTATGACATCACAAATAATGCCTTGTTGTGTATTGAAAATTCAATATTCACTATTCAAAAGAACCCAACATTTGAACCCGTAGGCTTATTGGTAATTGTATACGCATGAATCACGTTTTTTTTTAATGTTGCGTATTTAATCCATTTCAACGTATTAAAATTATTTGAAAGGGACCTTTTCCATTTTGTAAAACCACGCCAATTTATTAATATCAAAAAATATATTATGTCAAAATCAAAAAAATATGTTTTTGCCCATTTTCTTTTATTATTCAATATATTTAAATTTATCAATGTCCGTTCATTAATTGTTGTTCTCAAAGAAGTAAACATTTCGAAGTGGAAATCCTAATCTATAAACTTGTACGACATTATACATTTTCAATCTTCTGTGACGTATAAATAAACAGTGTATTTAATTTCTTTTTATGTGTACTGGTATTTTAATACTTTTATTTGTATTCGTCTTAGAGGAATATTTTATAGGTTAGGGTTTCCACTTCGAAATGTTTACTTCTTTGAGAACAGCAATTAATGAACAGAAATTGATCAATTTAAATATATTGAATAACTAAACATGAAAATTAGCGAAAACATATTTCTTTGATTTTTTCATAATATATTTTGTGATATTAATAAATTAGCGCGGTTTCACAAATGGAAAAGATTCTTTTCGATTAATTTCAATACGTTGAAAATCTAATGCTGATGTTTTAATACGCAAAATCAAAGAAACGTGATTCAACTATTGTGCTACTGAATGCGCCTGAATACGAGTTCAAATGCTAAGAACTGTTTGTAACTTTTAAAATGAGACACAAAACTTTATTCAGTATTGTTTTTTTGTTTGTTCGTAAAAAAGAATATTTAAGATAAGAGATTTCGTAAGAATGAAGTACACAAAGACTATGTTTTCTGATAAATTCGACTTTTCTTCTAATTTTTCACGAGAAATATAATGGTTTATTCATGTGTTAAAAAATTTTTCTGCAAGATAATTTTTAAATGTTTAAATTTTTACAAACATTAACACAACATTTTTATTAGTATATTAATCAACTTAAAACCTCACAATAAAATTTAATTATCAATTTAACTTTGCAATTTTTACCGAAAACTTGGCACACCACAAGAGGAGGGAGGGGTCTGGGATTTGTGAAAATATGTGACAAAGAAAGAGGAGGGGTCTAAAAAGTCTCAAAATTATATGACGTATTATATGAACGATCTCTAAGCAAAAAAATTAAGAGACGATGGAGACGATTCGTGACTTTGCGCCACTAAATGGTTAAGAGAATGTCAAATACCGACCTTACCGGCACTGCAGTTTTTCAATTATTATTGTTAATATTGCAAAGTACTAGCAATTGAAAATTAGTTTTTATAAATAAATGCGCACAAAAATAGGGGTCACAAATGGCGTTCCCATAATACGTTAACAATTCTCATTTAATAAGACTTTCTTTTAAATAAAATTATTCTCCCATCATCGAAGATTCGAATTAATATACGATCTTTATTTAATTTAAAAAATCGATAATTTAATACAAAAAGTCCCTAATTCCGTGAACGCAGAATTCTGACATCCTCTTAAAAACCAGAAAATAAAAACTTAAATAAAAATACAATTTTTAAAAAAACCTTGTAAAACTTCAAAATAAAAATCATTTTTAGCTGTCAAATTCAAACTGAAAAATTGTTAATATGTAATAAAATTACAATTTTGTTTGAAGTCTTAACAACATACGATCAAATGGGGCAACTTTCCACCACTTTTTTTAATTTGTTGATTTCAAGTTTGTTCAAAAATTTTTTACAGCTGTCGTAAATCAAAAATTGATTTCAACATGAAATTTTAATTCAGCGACCAAAAAAATCTAAAAATACAGTATTGTTTATAAAAATGAGCATATTTAAAGAAAACTAAAGTTTGACAGCAATTTTGACTGTTGTCGTTCATTTACATGTCAATTTTGACATTGAATTTGAATTCAGCAATGTCAAAAGAACACATAAATCCAAAGTTTCAGATTTTGTTCATGCGAAATTGGTCGAGTTATGAAATTTTGGTTATGATCACTACCAAATTCCACGTTAAATCCCATTTAAACTTTAACCCCTTGGCGGCACGGATTAATTCATCTGAAAAAATCTGGAAAAATTCCACAATTTTTTTTCATAAACATAAAAACTTTGAAAGGTTTCGAACAAAAATATTCAACCTTTCACAAAATAAAGGACACCCTAACTGACAAGTTGCGACGATAGCAAAGAAGAGCGTTAACGGATTTACTCATTTTGTTTACTCAAAAATGTTTTAAATTAAACACTTGTTTTTGCAGTGATTGGTCAAATATTGTATTCCAATATTTGTCCAAGATATGTAAACTATGTTTTGAATAATAATAAATTTAAATCATTAATTTAGCCATGACGCGGAATTGAACTCGCATCTTTCTGAGTAGTAGTCGGAGAGCGTAACCAACTGGCCATGCAGGTTGTAAACACTAAAGACGTTACGAAGGCTCATACATTGCCTAAATCTAAAAGGTATTATTTCATTATTTGTTTTTCACAAGTTAAGCATGTGATTGATCGTAAATTATTTTTGAAATTGTTTACACCTAAAGTATACTTAAAGTTATTGGTATGTTGTATAGCTTTAAAATTCGACGATCTATTAGTCGACTGATTGTGTCAGTTCGAGGAAAAATTGTGTTTTCAATGCAAAACTATAACCGCCTTCGGAGTAAAACTGCATAAATATTATTAACAAATGTTGTTCTTCTAAAAAATTGTTTTTTGCGCAAGTGACTTTTTTTTAAAACAACTTAAGGTGCAAAAACGGTACTTGTTAAAGGTTCACCTTAAATCTACTGTTAGAATTGATGTGTTAGATTTTACATATAGTCACACAATAATCCCTTCAGCTTCAAGGTTAAACCATTGGAACTTTTAAATCGGTTTGAATTTCCGTAAATGTTCGAAACTCTATACGGCTCGAAATCTTGAAAGTCAAATTAGCTGTAATTACTAGTTTTCGTTGAAATTGACGCTTCTTATAAATGCGGACCGATAAAACAAGAAATAAATTTCATAAACACTCTTCAGTATTATTTACAAAAAGAAGAAAAAATACTGTCCAATTGTTTCCATACAAAATTACTTTATTCAATAAACATTTTTAGCTTTATAACAAAACTTTTAAAATTACCTTTTTTTCTTATAACAATGGAAAAAAAAGTAAACTGCCTTCTGATCCATTAAAATTTAAGATCATAATTTTTTCCAGTCTTTAATCTGATTTTTTGCCTGAAACCCATCTAAATTTGATTCTTTATGGGTTCTATTACTACTAAGTTTAGCATTTTTAGTCTACAATTTATAATTTTTTTTCAATAAATTTGATTTTTTTCGTACAAAAAAAGGTGTCTAAAAATTGAAGTTCGTGGGCGGTCTCCAAAAAAAATTAAAAAGAGCTTTAAAATCTATTTCCATGTATGTTTGCAAACAAACGCACTAAAGCTGGCCGAGTATACTTGTACGGGTGATCGTTCGCGTCTACACACCAATATGTATAAGATCCAGAAAAGCGAAGAGGAGAAGGCCTCCTCCTCGACATATATGCAGTGAGGGACGCACGCCTCCTGACTCAGTGCTTGTCAAGCCAGCAAACTCTTAGCATCTCTCATTTTTACTGCTGAGTTGAGCATTCACACGCGCGTTAATGGTTTTAAAACTGCGAGAGCCCAGACAAGCTTAATTAAATCGGCGAGCAAGCAAAATTCGAACCAAAGTAAATTAAAGAAAAAGAACGAAAACACAAAAAAGGAAGAACCTCAGGAGGGGATGATGGTCTAAAATTAATTTTACGTATATTTATTCACATGATGGCAGATGAAGAAAAGTGCCGCATGACTGTGTCTGTATTTGTACGCGTGTTATTGTTTTATCGCTTGTTTTCTGGCGGAAGTGATGAGTGCATTTTGTGGTTTTAATTAGTGTGTCTTAAATAAAATCGCAAAACAATTATTTTGTAAAAAAGAAGAAGATAACAGATATCAACTTTGGGCATATTCTTTACAATCATCACGGTGGAAAATCGGTATTTGATACCGCAAAATTAGCAACTAGATATGAATAACCGGAACCTTCTTGCGGAAGCCTGCCAGCAAGATTTCGTCTTTCACTACGCCGCTTTGCTTCAATTGAGAGTGAAAAAAAGGCTCTTAACGAAATGATCCGCAGGATTTTGGCTTTTTCTTTTTTGCCGTTGCTAATGCTCGGCACCATGCTTTCGCCACCAATTGCCGATGGCAAGACAACAACAGCCGAGAACATCGGCATGTCTGCTGCATCAGTGGGAGGCTGCAATGCGTGCCGCCTTCACGAAGAAATTCGGGCGTTAAGTCTTGAAGCTATTAAAGAGCAGATCCTTAATAAACTTGGCTTAAAACAGGCCCCAAATATGACTGGCAGAGCCCTTCCTAGAATACCGCCGATCTCTAAACTTATGGACATGTATGGCATGCAATCCGACCAACCACAGCCCCTGGAACCTAGTGTTACACATCATGAAGAGTATGATGAGTTTGCAGCCAAAACTGAGAGCGTCTTTGCTTTGGCTCAACCACGTAAGTTGAACAAAATTATAAGAGTATTTTGGTTTAGGGCAAAAAAAAGTCTAAGAACGAAGTGAAATTCTGGAAAAATGATATACAAAATTGAGAGAAAGGTTTTGGTTTGAAGTAGCTGTCGTTCGGAGAAAAATCCCCTTTTTTGAAAAAACGTTAGAATTCAAACTGTTTTACCATTAAAGTTTGTTACTACTGAATGTTTTACTACTGAGGATATTTTACTACTGAAAATTAGTCATTTTCATACAGTTACAGATAAAGTAGTGTGAAAAGTTTAAGTATTTATAATAGAAATTTCCTTGAGTAAAAAGAAAAATAAATTTTGAAAATTTAGGTGATTTGAATGATTCCTTAGTTAAGACAATTTTTTTCATCAAAAGCAATATTCGAAAATGAAATTTTGGTTTAGTTTTTCTTACAACATTGAAAGAAAAATTAAGGAAAGTATTGATTGTCCAAAATCAGCCTAACTTTTAATTGGTTACTCTAACATATAATCCCAATAAATATTTGAAAATTAAAAATCAATCAAATTAATACAAGTAAGGTGAAGAAAGTTTTCTTAAAAAAAACAATATTTTTAGTTAAAACTAAAAGATAATAAAAATGAAATGTTAATATTAAATTTTTCCATGTGAAAAAATTAAAAATCAAACACTGCAAATGATAAACTCTGAACGAGAATAAATAAATCGTAAAATAAATAATACAATGTATTAAAACTGTTCTCGCAATTGACAAATGTTAATACTAATTTTCAGTTTTTCGATGATGCTAATTTTACTCACTTGAACAACTAATCTTAAATGATTAATTTTATAAGCTTTGCTACCGAGAAATTTATGTTTTTTCTCAAATAATAGTACCAATGATATAACATAAATTGCTACTGTGTGAGCATTAATGAACATTTTCAGATTAAACTGTAATTTCACAGAAACGTTTTATTATATTTTGTAAACTACAATTTTGTTGTCATCTGTAATAATGACACTAGTTTACAAAATACATAAAAACTTTTCTTCAAAAGTGCAGTCTAAAAATGATCTTATTTAATATTCAATCAAAGTATCAAATCTAATTTACCCTAAAAAACGTAAGGTAAGGTAAGGCCTTATATAAATCTAAATTTGAACTAAACGATTTATATTAATTTTAGATTATTGAACATATTTTTTGTCAAAATCTATACCCAACTTTCTATAAATAAAAAATTACACACAGAACTGTTTGTTAAACTTTGTACTAGACATTATGAATTTGTATGCACCTTTCCCAGATATAAATGACATTAGTCGTTAACAATATTATAACAAAGCGAAAAAATTGATGCAAATAGTTCTACAAAATATGAATGATATAAAAATAATATTTCGTATACTTGGCGTACAAAAAGCGTGTGCAACGAGTTTGATTGCGAGCGCAGCGAGTCGCGAGATTGTTTGAATTAAAGTCTTGATCAGAGTAACATGGTCATAGTTCGTTGCGGTGACTGTGGCACTGTTTGTTTTGGTGCTTCTCGTAGAATGGTAAGAGCATAATGCCAGATAATAGGAGCGTGATAAATGATCATTATTACGGACGTTGATCTTCGAAAGAGGTTGCACATCCATCCATCTATCCGTCTGCTTTTATAAGTCAAGTCCTTTGCTCGCGCGACAATCATTATATTTGCATCCAACATACCAACCGACTAAAATGCCGTTGAACCTGTTTTTAGTCAAAAATCAACTCAATTTTTATAATAAAAAAATAATTGTGTTAACCAATTTTTTCCAAATGACAAATCGTTATTAAAAAAAAAAATCGTACACTAATATATAGTGCAAGGTTCAACGGAAGACGTCAACAAAATCTGTTAAATTTTTGTATGAAGAAAATAAATTACGTCATGTTGCAAATTTATTATCAATTTGGTGTGTAAAATTAATATACAGTACATTTGTGGGAATTTGGAAATAGTTCTGATTTTAAGAAGAAAATTTTTGTTGAATAATTTTTTCGATTTGCCCTTCTATAGCTCGCATTGTTTTTTGCATCCTCATTTCGCTGCATAAATCACACTTAAACTTCTTTGTCTTGTTAGAGCTCCAACACCTCGAGCAACGGAAGGATATATTTTTCAATTTTTAATTGAAAAAAAAGAACTTTTCATATCCTTGATGAAAGAAAAAAAATGAGCATATTTTCGATGCATGAAAACTTATTCGCACTTATTTCAAGTTTATTTTTATATATAAAATCTGCATAAATTGTCCGCAAAAATAATGTAGTAAACTTTATTAATAGGAATTTTTGAAAGAACTGAGATATTTAAGAATATGATAGAATAGTTATACAGCAATAAGCAACTCTTATGATTAATTAGGTAAATTCAATTTTTTTTGACTCACTTAATTACGTAATGAATTGAATAAAAACTTTTTTATATATTTGAACAGAAAAGGTTAAATTATAATTGTTTTAGGATCTGAGAACAGGTTTGGGTAATAAAAATATTATATGTTTTGTTTAATTGACACTATGATGTTTCACTATGAATCATCTATATTTTTTAATTTAAAGCAATAATTGAATTTATTAATCGATAATATTTAGTTAATCTACAAAAATAGCCAATATTTGTTAAATCACTTCTGGCTAATTTCAAAAAATAACAAAATTAACTTCAAAAAAGTTTGACTGTTTCCAAAAAATTATAATAACAATTTTTCTATTTTTAAGTTTTACAAAAGCATTTTTTTATTCATAAATTTAACAACAGAATACAAAATTAATGTTTCCAAGGTTTATATTTTAAAAATTTTGATTTTCCAGAAAATCTAAATTAAAAATAAATTAACAGGGACTTGACTAAAAGTTTTTATTTAATATGTGTGTAAAATGTTTTTTTTATTTTAAAAATAGCCTAAAAATTGACACAATTATCTGTCCTGAATAAAACTTTACGGTCTTGTTGAGTGCATTAAATGCACACATAACTTAACGGAGAATCGCGAATCACATTTTTATTCTATTCTCAAAAGTTCTCTTCACATTTCTCTTGGCCGTCATTCTCTTTCATTTATCTACTTTCGTCGTTCTTCTCTCGTTCTCTTCTCTTGATCTCTTTCTTTGTCGATCACTTCTTCGAAGAATTGACCACCGGTTTTTTATTCCTCGTCCTCGAGAAATTGATCTCGGTCGACCAGTCGACACACGTCCACGCGGCTTCCCTATGTATTTTTTTTCTTTTTCTCCCTCTCTTTCTTACTTGGTCTTATTATTTTTTTTTCTTTTTTTTTTTACCAACTTCTATACTCTAATTATAAGCGTGTTGATCTGGCTTGAGGTAATACAAGAAAAAGGAGCAAACTTTTGTTATTTTATATATTATTATTTACGTAAGTCAAGAATTTACAGCTTGAAATCAAGTCGAAGGTCATGGCCACCGCTGGAGCGTAGGTCAGGCCCACAGCTCATTATCGTGTTAGGCTAAGTAGTGTGGGTGCAAAACTTCTCCTGATCTCGCGGTCAAGATCAAGAGTAATTCGTGAAAAAATGCCGAGATACATGTATTCTTGTCTGTTGCACAGATTTTATGCATGCAACTTGTACTCTAATTTAATGAAATTTCGAGATAATGAATTACTGAAAATTTTTCATGTTTTAATAGCCAAATGTATTGCTACACATTAAATTACTTCAATTTAAACATTTAAATTAAATTATAGCAAAATTTGTATTTAAAAACTGGTTTTGATTTTTACTTTAGTCTTACATCCAAAAAGAATTTTTTTTTCGTTTCACCAAATTAAATAAAAAAAGAGTTTTAAATTGTTAATGATTGTTGCTTACTTGGGAATACATATTCAATAAGTTATTTTAATTTAATTGTAACAATTGTTGTAAAATAATTATAAATTAATAGTCAATTAACTAAAATTTTAAGAAAATCAAAAAATAATATTTCCGGCATACACACTTGATTAATTCAAAAAAGTATAGAGAAACAAATTGTTATTTATTCAATAAAAGTCTCGCTGATCTCAATTTATATTCTCCAAAAAAATGTGATATTTTGTACTAACAAAAAAGTCTCTTACAAAATAAGTGGGTATTAAGAGACTTTTTTTTCAATTCATATCTTATATTGGTTTGAGTTTAAGAAATTTTTTGTGTGGAATGAAATATAACAGACCGATAAATGTAGTTTTCTTTCTCAATTAAAACACAGTTATATTATTAAATATATAAGTGAACAATTAAAAATCAACGTTTGTACATACACAATTTGACAACCGGTTTGTATGAAAACTTGTTACAAAAAATAATGTTGCATTCAATTTTCATTAATCATTTATGTTAAATTTTACATAATAATATCCAAGTTTTTTTTTCCTTGGCAAAATTTTAAATCAATTTACAATAATCTGAAATTAATAATAATTGTCTTAATTTTTTTAAAATTATTTTTATACACAAAAATTTATCTATAATATTTTGAAAAAATATTACTCGATATTATGTTGCTAGGGTGTTGTATTGTTAGACACATCAAGCGTCCATAAAAACAGGACATTATGTAAAACCCAAACGTCGGAGCTTCATGCCCTTAAGACCTAAGTTCTTACCGTAGGATCAATGCGACGCCTCATGTAAGATGAGCAAAAGAAGCTATTCGGTTACACTTTAGATTATATTAAGTAAGTAAATCCCTTTTTTTTCAAACAGAACACACAGTCATGGTGTAAAAACGTCAATATTCATTTTTCAGTAAAAGTTATATGTTTGTTCGTATAATATTTTTCTATGTACATTTTTATTAAATAAAATTGAAAGAGAAAAAAAATATTTGCAACTTAATAATAATTAATAAAAAAGAACAATTTAATTGCTTCGATAAATGAAAATAAATTTTAACATAAATTTTGTAATTAAAATTGATACTTCTTTTGAATTAAACATTTTTATCTTCTAGTTGTTTCTGTTAATTTTTGAATATAAAGTACACAGACTAATTGGACATTACAATAAAGTAAACACATAAATTACTTCATTAAAAATCAGTTAGTCATGAGAATTAAGATAAACCTTTTTTTACAAAAAAGAAAAAAAATGGAAAAATCCACTTATAATATTATGAACAACAATTTTTTTAGTGTCACTGTAGTTCAAAATTCAAAAAGAAAGTGTTTTTGAATTCATAAATTTACACAATTAAAATTAATTATTAGAATGTATGGGTTAATAACAAAGCGGCACAATTAATTTTCTTTTCTTTTATTGAAATGATTGACTGGAATTTAATGTCACAAAGAGAGATCTTTACTTGACAAGTTCAGACCAAAAAGTGACGCTTTTGGGCGTTTCTTTATCATAAAATTCGACAGAGAACCTCTTATAATCATACGTAACACCTCACATAATACGGCGGCAGAATATCAATAAATATTTTATTTATTACTTTTTGTTATAAATAACAAATGTTAAATAAACCAACTTTCTCCTTAAAAAATTATTACATAAAATGTACATATATGTCTTAGATTAAGCATAAACTTATATAATAAGAATAATTACATTGGCAGTAACAACGTATATACACTGCAAAAACAAGTGTTTAATTTAAAACCTTTTTGTAGTCACTTTTGAAACATTTTCAAGTGCTTACATTTTAACCTATCTTTTTAACATAGGAAACACTTAAAGTGTTTTGTAAAAGTGTTTAAAATAATACACTTGTTTTTGCAGTGTATAAAATCAGACATCTCCTTGTTCTCTCTGGGAAACAAATAATTTAGATCCAGCATTTGCGGTTCAGAATGAAAAAATCCAGAAAATAAAACATTTAATGTTCCGTTTAAAAAAGCAATTTTAACATCCATGTGAAGAATCAGTAAATTGTATTGATTTGCGAAAGCTATTAAAAATCTAAATCTTGGGATTTTCGCAACCGGAGCAAATGTAAATACTCTTGACCAAAGTCTAAAGTCAGATGCACCAGTTTGATCATTTAAGTTGTCAACAGTCTCTTTTTGGCCTTGAGACCAAGAAATTTGTTGAATCAAAAATGACTTCCCTTACAATTGCAGACTTCCCACTGTTTACGCCCGACACTTTATATCCGTTTGGTAAATAGCCTACCAAAATCCCCTTTCAGGAATTTTCTCAAACTTTATTTCTCTAATTTTGTTGTGTACATAGACAGTAGAACCAAACACCCTTAAAAACTTCAATTTTGGTTTTCTTCCATGCCACATTTCGCACGGTGTTTTCAATTTATCAAGAGTTTTAGTTGGAGTAATGTTTACGAGGTATATTGCAGTTAAAACTACATCACTCCAGAAAGATTCATCCAACTGAGCACCGTTTACCATTGCTTGGGCTTTCTCAAGAATCTTTGGGATCATGCGTTCCGATACACCATTTTGTTACGGGGTACATGGTACACTAAAATGATAGCTTATGTCTTTTTCGACACAAAATTCTTTTATTTCAGTTGACAAATACTCTCTGCCGTTGTCACATTACAAATGCACCGTTTTTAAGTTGAATATCGTTTCACTTTAATTTACATAATATTTTAGAGCTGAAAACGCATCAAACTTACGTGACAATAAATAAGTTGTACACGCAGTAATGAGTGTATCAAATCAACAAATATAATGAAGTAATATTGGTCATCATAAGTTGGACGAGAAATTGGACCACATACATGTGTGTGAACAATGAATAGTGGTCATTGGACATGAGTTTTACCTTTCTCATGTTTAAAAGGCAACCTTGTTTGTTTCCCATTTATACAAGGTTCACACAAATCTTCATTTCATGTAACTTTATTAATCAGCTCAATATCTTTGGTTATTTCTTTACCTTTCAATTTTTATAACTTATGTTTACTTATATGACCTAATCGGTTATGCTACAATTAATAATTATCACCATTTATTATTGCATTGATTTAAGTCTCATAATTATTTTCACATTTCGTTTTACTGTGAATTCTAAACGAAGTAATTAATTAGCTGGCTTACCTTGCATGATGGTTACTATCTTTGTAAATTATGACCATCCCTGGAGTGAAAGAGATCGTCATCCCTGCTTGCGTCAATTTCTGAACAAAAAGCAGAATAAGCAGATTTAAATAAAGGCACCCGTTTTAGCAACTGCCATGTTGAGCGGCTGTCGCAGCGCGGTACAGGTATCAAAGAAGTCGTCTCTGTTCACCAGATCTTCGAAGGCTCCAAAACCCAGAAGAAATTTCAACTTTTCTGGTCCTGTACTTTGCGGCAGGTCATAGTCGCTGACCATTATTAATGAATCCACTCTCAATGTTGCTGTCTGTCTCCGTAGTCGGCTTAACCGATTGAACCATCTTAACTGGCGTTAGAGCTTTATTGTTTTCATCATTTTTCAAAGATCGCTTGTGATACAAATAATCTTTTACTAAATAATTTGTCCAGCCATAGTGAAAACACTTTAATTCTTTCTTCTGTTTAGGTTTCTTGAACTGACCTTTCTTTTGAATTTTACTCAAATTTAGTCTTCTTTTATGAAAATTTGCATATAAAGGAGCTTTATTTCCAACATGCACAACTTTTGCACTTGTGTCGTTGTCAATGTAACTAATTTTAGGTTGATGATCAAGCAAACGCGGCGATCAGTTCTTCGAGTAAGTCATCAAACACGATACAATGTTCAGCCAATGGCACATTATTGCTTTGCAACTAGAAACGTAGAATTTTGTTCAATAATGCAAGTTGAATCGCTTGGCTTTTACGCTCGTAAATTTTGTCCAAGTCTTGCAACACTTCTCGTGTCAGTGTAATATTTTTCGCTAAACTAAAAAAGAAGTCAGATAAATGCTCAATGAGTAAAGCTCTTTGCAGTGCCTTCCGCTTTGTCCCATTTTCGGTCCCGTTCTTCCGGAATAGGCTCATCAATGACATGTAGCATTCTCCACTCTTGAAACTAAGCGCGGATCCGGAATTTCCACACAGCGTATTTTACACCGTTGAACGAAACAGTGTTTCGTTTTGTTTTCGCGGGATCCATTTTCAAATGTGTCTTTGCACCATGGGTTTTTGTACGTTAAACTCGCGAAAACTCAAAAGTCTAACTCGTGTCACGAGCTGGGTCCATAACCTATTAGAATTTATGGGTTAATAACAAAGCGGCAAAAGAGAGATCTTTACTTGACAAGTTCAGACCAAAAAGTGACGCTTTTGGGCGTTTCTTAATCATAAAATTCGACAGAGAACCTCTTATAATCATACGTAACACCTTACATGATACGGCGGCAGAATATCAATAAAAATTTTATATATTACTTTTTGTTATTTAAAATGTTAAATAAACCAATATTAATTAAAATTAATTTTGCTAGAAAAAAAACTTAAATTTAATCATTGTTGTGCGAAAACCAAAGTTGTCATTATTTTGAAAGTTGAAAATAATTTTGCTGTAAGCAATCTCTTCATCTGTTCTCGTTACCTATAAAATAATTCTAATCAACAACATTTCCGACATAAAGACTGGCGTGAAACACGGTATTGGCGCCATAAATTCTGCAATCGGATATATTACGTGTGTATATCTGGACGATAAACACAATTATTGTCAAATACATAAAAGAACACAGTAAAGGCAGAAATAGAATCGATTGTAAGGCAATGAGAGCCTCTGTTAAGCGGCGCCTGTCTGCAAGAATGCTAACCGCAGCGTTCCTTGTGTACTGGTCGTTATTCATCGGTCCGTCAATACATATTCATTTCATGTATTTATCAATTTCACCTATGTTACAACTAAATATCGGCAAACGTTAATTTGACAACTGCACTTTAATCAAAACATTTTATTTTCCAATTATTTTTCAGCTCATTATATACTCATTTTTTTTCTTCAACATTCCTAAATAGACAAAAAAAATTTATTAGCGATTCGAGCACAAAATTAATTATGATTGTGCAATTGCTTTCTGATTTTAATAATGTTATCATAATTTTTATTACACGACCGAAGTCGAAAAGAATCTTTTAATTTGCTCAAAGTTGAGAAGCAAAAAAACTCGATATGTATCTTTGACATTATACACGACAATAAAAACATATCTATATTGTCTATTAATGCGATAATTATAAACTTGCTGACGTATTTTTTCGTTACTCTCTAAATTTGAATTTTTAGTCAATTTAAATGGCACCTTATTGATTGATATTATTCACTGAATCAGTTCAGCTTAATTGAATCAGATTTAGAGGGTAACAAATTTTCTATTTTATTGTTCATTGTTTAAGTCTTAACTGAAATATATTTAATTTCTAAGACCGGAAAATACTTTGTTAATAAGATCTAATATTTATGAAAAATACGTAGAAAGAACAAGAACT
>JABFPM010000753.1:0-25254 GCA_022817325.1 Idris sp. 1 HC-2018 | reverse complement strand
CTTTGTTGCGACTTTATAGTTTGTTTACTTTTTTCAGGTTATATTTTGGCACTTTAACGTTGCCAAGAGTCGATAATATTGATTATTTTAATTCGAGATCACGCATGTTTGAGTATTTCAATTACCGGTGCACAATTTTCGAGCAAAAGTACCACAAACACGATTTCAATCACCAGGTTATAGAAATTTATATTACAAGTGCCATAAATTGATTTCTAGTATAGTAAGCCTTATATTTCAAGTACAATATACTCGAAAGTGTACAGAATTTTATGGATACTTTTAACAGTGTAGAAAATTGCTCGATAAAAGTGATAAATTTAATAAGAATATTAATTTTATTTATAAACTCACCCTAAGTGTAACGAGTAACCAACTTTCATAGCATAGTAAAAATATTTACCTGAAACAAGAAGATAAACATTAGTGTGTTTAGCAAAAATATTTTCCAGTAATCATAAATTTTATAGATTAGTAAATATATTATGAAAATATATAATATTTGTACATAATAACATATAGGTATTGGAATTATGGTCACTAATTAACATGTATTTCCAAATATGTGCACATTTAACATGAAACTTGAATGATAAACATACTACATACTCCACTTTATTAGCCACAAATCAATATTTATTCAAATAATTCTAGGCAATATCCAAAACTTATTTTTGAAAGTCACAAAACTTAGGAAAACAATCTCTTTCTTTTTCTATCTATTTCTTTCTCTCCCTTGTTAAACCATTAAAACTTTTTAATATGCAAAATTTTATTATAAACCACGAAACCTTTGAAACTTCCATCAACTACACAATCATGTAGACCAGTGGAGCTAAACAATATTTACAAAATTATTAAAAAATTTGTTATTAACTTTAAAGAATATAAATAACTCTTATTAAAATTTAATACAAAAATAATACCATTGAAAATTTTTTTATTTTCCGCATAAATGAAAATCATTTAATTCATTTATTTGTATTAAAGTACAGCAAATCATCAAGTTTGCTGGATGAATTTTTTATTTCAATTTTCCGCCATAAATATTATGAAAATTGTCGCGTCACCACACTCGCAGTCTGAGACCTTAGAGTAAAAAAAAAACAATCTAATAATTCAAATTCCTGAATACTATGCATCAGGTCTCCAAACTTATAAAGGCAGTTTCTTTTCCCTCAGGACAAGCCCACGAAAACTTTTGACGCCATCCCGGTGTCGGCGACCATTAATGTCAAATGCTGCGAACCCATCTCGGCGTAAACCCATACACCACTCTATCAAGTTATTCCTGATTTAATTTTCTCTGCAAGGATCTACGCATGTCTGTTGAACAAAGTTGATCGCTCTTGTGCACTCAAAGCCAAGGGTCATCTAACACCAAAGCACACTTTAGTTACAGGGCGATCGTATTATTGGGCTAAAACTTTTTTCCTCAAAGTAGTATAATTCAATATTACGTGCGCCTCTCCCCTTATATTTTTTAAAACAATAATTTTTAAATTATTCTTTACAAATTAGACACAAACATCGTGTTGAAGAAAAGTTTGCTTAGCTATCTCACAGCAAAAGAAGATGAGCACGAAGAAGAATCGGCATCATTTGCATGAAAGTGCGAATACTGAGTGCACAATTATCGGCGCGGGAAAGAAAGTTGCTTCGTAATCCCTTTGATCGATGCGAAGACAGATTTTGTGTATAATCACGAATCCATTAGAGGTTTTCTGTCTTACATTTTTAACGATGCAAATGTAGCAATTAGCAATGATAATTGTTTTGTAGTTGTTCAGTCAGAAGATACATCATTTTCGAATACTACAAATGTACGAATTGTACCAATTTTAATTATCAAAATTTTTTAGTTGTTCAAGTGAAATGAACATTTTAACATTATAAGCAGACGACTGTATTTTATTTTTTAAATATGTAGTTATAAATTTTTTCTCAGTCACGTTCAGTGTACAATTCAAGTTGGATAATTCAATTGTAATTACTATAATTACAGTTATGCCATGCAAACGGAAAATTCAACTGAAATTAAAGTTTAATTTTTTCAAATGTAAGTATAATTTAGATATAAAAAGCTTTTAATTAAATTTCGGTTTTAAAATATATTTTTTTAAAATATTAGTAGTTTAGTAAAACAAATTAATGATTTGTAAATCGTTATTAATACATTTTATACATTATTTTAATTTGAAAATATTGTAAATATTATCATCAAAATTCATAAGTTATTAAACTGCTAGTAAAAATTTTGTTCTACAATATTTCAGACAATTTATTGTATAATAAAACTTTTTAGATTGCAGCAAAATTTTATTAGTTATAGGTCAAATGTTTCTCACATTATTTCCTACGTATTAAAGTCATATTCGATGCTATCAATTCAAGCAAAAAATATTTACATGAAATGATAAAGATGTATAAACTATTTTCTGCCTTGATATTTTAATAATAATAATAATAATTCAGTTGATAAACATTTTGTTTTAATTAAAATCATCAAGCAAATAAAATAAAATAATTATAATAATTGAAATAGACAATTATATAAACTTAGAAAACAAAAAAATTCTAAAAATTGTATACATCAAATGAAAAATATGCTTGCCTTGATAAAAAATATATGATAATCAATTGGTTTTTTTTTCTAAATATATAAAAAAACGTTCATTTGAAGCACTTTTGAGAAGAGTAGATCTCTACTCTTTGATGAAAACGATCATTGAAAGAAATTTTTAAAGGACTTTGAAACTTGTCAAAGCCTGTTGAATATCAAGATTCTCCTATTCAACTATCTGGTTAATTTGTGCTTGAGAGAAGCGGCGAATGATTGATGATTTATGATCTGAGATTCCGTTTTTAGACTTTATTAATTTAAAAGTATAAAAGTATTTTTACTGCAAAGTAGTATGATCGCTGATCCCCAATTGTAATTTTAAAACCCAACTTTGATATCTAACAGCAGAACAATATAAACAAATTAATCAAGTAATTCTTTGGAAGGAAAACAGGAAACAAAACCTTTTCTTGATTGAATCTTTGTTGCAAGAAATCTCCAGCGTCGTGTGCTAGATGTTGAGACCACCGACGTGGCAAGAGAAAAGACGGAAAAAGTGAATTTACCACATCTAGTTCAGAAGTTTGTGAATTTATAGAGAATCTAAAAAGAGAAATAAAAAAATAGAAGGAGAGAAAACAAATAAAAAGAAGCTATATCAAAAACGGTACTTAATGAAACTAAACCAAATAAGATTAAATTAAACAAAATTTTTTAAGAAAGGTTATCAAAAATGCTTAATGATGAAAAAAAAGATTCACATTTGTCTGGCAGTCATTTTTATTCTGAGAAGCAAAACGATCTATTCAAAACAGATGCAATTTGAACCGCTCTCTACTTTTAACTGGTATATGGGGAGCTTTATTTAACAGACAGAAGCTTTCCTATGAGCAGCGGGATTAATTAATAACTATTCTCGACGCAAAGCCGCACAGGTATTAAAGCTAATCTGTGCTGTCGTTTTTGGACTGGCACGAGCCTGTCGGCCTAAAATTAAATCAGCGCTTATTTGTCGTGAGTGCGCACGCCTTTTTGTCATTCCTTTTGGTGCTAGGACTTCGCGCAGGATTACCACTTTAACGGCCATCTGACTCATGACTTTAATACCACTCGCTTAGGCGGCGCTCGTGGTCAACGCTCTTTCTCTCTCAATCCCCGCGTTTAGTCTCTGACCATTTTTCCCTTCATCTTTCTATGTATCTCAACAATTTTATGAAAAATGCACATCTACAAATCTAATATTCTTTACAGTTAACTTTATAAAAAACACTTTCAAATTAATCTAATTTGAATTTACCACATTTCCACTATTAGATGTAAATTTAAAATCTATTTTTAACGTGATATTCAATTTGGTCTTTGATCAAACTTATTGAATAAATTAATTATTCGAAACAAAGTAAATAAAATAATTCAAAAATATAGTTTTTTTATGTAAACATGATGAGATAAAAAGACTGTTTACGTATCTTTGTATACAACTGTAGTAAATAAAATAAGTAATCAAATGATGTTAACATGCGTAAATCATTCTATAAAATAATATCATTTCACGTTTGAAAAAAACATAATTGTGTATATCAGTTACACGATTCAATCGGCTTTAGCTAGGTCGATTCTGCTTATTTGTATTATATTTCCAACAGTTTTACCGTACAAGCAGGACAGAAATAACATCGATTATTGAAACTACGCTTGCGCCATCTCGTACGATGGAAAATGTAGTTCGACGTTTTCATCCTTCCATTATGGGCTTTCGAGACTACCAGGTGGCACTGTCTGCATAAGCTTCCACTCGATTTTAGCTTTTGCAAACGATTGTGCTGCGCTGATCGCAGGCAACTTTAATACCGACCATCGCATTTCATCGATATTTTTTCATCTTCATTATTATTTACATTTTTATGTTTATTGTCAGTTTTTTTATTCCCTATTAATTAATAAAAAGTATAACCAAAAATATAGAATGAGTGTTCATTATTTTAATTGTATTTCTTTTCTTTACACTATTTCACGTAAGATAATAATTGTGCAATATTTCTTTATGCTTAACAAGGAAGTATTTAGAAAGAATTCTGAATGATCAATAATTTTTTTTACCCACTATTATGATGGGTCAATAAATAAATATTGATGATGTTTATAATCAATAATAAAAAGTAACAAAGTATTTTTAATAAATTGTAATAGCAATATTGTTAAAAAGCATATACAAATAATAACGTTTAAATGATTTTATAATTAAGTACTTTTGTTTTATTTACTAAAACAGAAATGAAATGATAAAAATATAAGTTTTATCTTTTCAGTACTACAAAAAATTTTGCAAGCGTTAATTGAAACTTATGATTGCATAAGATAAAGTTTAATATAAAGTAGATTTCACAAAATTGTAATTACATACATATATAAGAACTATCTTATAAATGAGTAAGTGCTAAATTAAAGTAAATTTTAAAAATATAAAAATTAAATTATCAAAACTTGATGGGTTATTGCTAAAATATGTCATTATAAAGTTTTATTTAAAAATTGTCTTTACAAAAAGCATAAAAATCGATGTACTGCTTTCTTATGCAAAGAAAAGAAGGAAACAAATTGACAAGAAAATCCACAATTTGAAAGGTTTCTACAACCTTTTATAAGTGCTCATTTTACTGTTGAACTTCTGCTTTATAAACCACTTAAATAATTTCTATATTCTCAATAGATCATTATATTTTTTTTTTAGATTGTTCTCTCTCTCTACTACCAACTAGTGATACTCTTATAGATCTCACATTTGCAAATATTGACATAACAACCACTGTCGAGAATACATCAAAAGTTTCTGATCATGCATGCGTATCGATAAATTTTGATAATGACAATCGCGAAAGTAAGAAAATAATTAAAAAAAGGAATTTTATCAATTATAATGACGAAAGATTTGTAAATAGTTTAAGAAATAATTTGGACAGTTTTAATTTTACCGTGGCCAATACTAATTTTAATAATTTAAACTATAGTTTGAATAATTCTGACAACTTAAATTTTATCTATTTTTTATATATAGTAGGCTAATAAGTTAATCAATTCAATTACTAATACTCTAGACGAAATGACACCGGTGTCAGAAATCGTCATAAAAAATAAAAAGAAAAAATGCTTCACACAAGAAGTAAAAGAGCAAATCCAGTTACGCGACAGATTATATCATGGTTTTAAAGTTACAAATGAAGCGGCCCTCTGGGCTCAATACAAAATAGAAAGAAATAAAGTCGCGAAAATGATAAAAAAAAAAGCAAAAAAATAATTATTATGAAGAAGAAATTGAAGAAACAAAAAAGTACCCTAAATTAATGTTTAAAACCATTAAAAACTTATTAAAAACCGACAAGTCAAGAGACATTAATTATAAAAATATTACATTTGAAAATGACGAAACGGAAACGTGGAATAACAAAGATTTAGCAAATAAATTTAACAATTTTTTTATTGACAGTATTGAAAATATTATAAACAATGACAATATTATTATTAATAGAACTAATTTATTTAATTTATTTGTATTTGACTGTCGTAATTATTTTAATAATTTTAAACAAATAACAAAAAGTCATTAGACGGCATAAAGAAAACCTATATTATTAGATGTATTCGAGTCCGAAGGCTAAGAATTTTTGAATACTTTGAACCTTTTATCTTTCGGTGTTTTTCCGGATAATTGAAAAACATCAACGTTGACGCCAATTAGAAAAGTACATAATTCTAATAAGGCTTCTGATTTCAGACCGATCAACCAGCTATACTATGTATGAAAAATAGTATAAATTATAAATTGTTATAAAACAGCAGCTTAAAGAATTCTTAGAAAACAATGATATTTTAATAAAAGAGCAATCAGGCTTCCGTGCGAAATGTTCATGTGAAACCTCTTTACAATTAGTTTTAGACGAGTGGACGACTGCAATAAGCGAGAAAAAGTATGTGGGAGTGATTTTTATAGATTATAAACGCCTTTTGAAACTATAGACACCTTTTAATAAATAAATTATTTTTATATGGAATCGGAGGTAAAACTCTGAAATCATTTAAATCCTACATCTTTAATCGTAGACAACGCACCTTTGTAAATAATATGTTTTCTGACGAACGTGGAGTGAAATTCGACGTGCCGTAAGGCTCTGTTTTGGGTCTCTTACTTTTCATATTATATATCAATGATTTGAAACAACATCTAGGTCAACATTGTGACATTCGGATGTTCGCCGATGACACAATGTTGTACGTTGCTGATAGGAATATGGAAAGTTCGGAACGTAAACTGAACGCTGCAATGTCTCTATTAGCTACATGGATGAGCAGTAACAGCATGTTTCTTAATACCAAAAAGACATTGTATATGATTTTTAAAAATGACCAGTTGCGAAACGACAGAAATTTGACAATTCAATATAGAAATGATATTATTGCGAGAACACGAGATATCAAATACCTCGGTGTATATCTTGACGAATGTCTGAGGTTTAAGAAGCATGTTGCATATGAGGAAGGTATTGTTGGTCGTTAGGTTTGTTAAACAGGGTTGGCAATTTTGTCGGGCCCAAGACAAGAAACCTAATTTACAAGACCATGATCGCTCCGCATATGGAATATTGCTCCACAGTGCTCCTCTATACCAACTTAGAGGAAATAGAGAAATTGCAGATATTGCAAAAAAGAGCCATGCGCAAAATTCTGCAATGCGATATTTATACTCCGACGCACAATATGCTAGAAACATTAAATTTTTTAACTATCGACGAACGAATAAAACAAAATGTTTTACTTTGAATTTATAAAATAAAAAATGGAGATGTTGCTCCAGAATTATGTAACAAGGTGCAATACGAAGGCGAATTGAGCGGAAGGGTAATTCGGCAAAGCAATCATATTGCTCTGCCATTTAAACGAACCTACAGGGCTCAAAAAACACAAATGTTTAAAGAATTTAACATGTTTAACGAACTTCCCGAAAAATTGAAAAACGCGCCATCTGTAGATACATTTAGATGACGACTCATGAATCATTTTAGACTAAGGATTAATTGACACAATTTTAATTATTTATTTTTATTTATTTATGAATATTTATTTAATTTGTGTTATATCTGGTCTGATCTTATTTATTTTGTCCGTCTCTTAGTGTCATTTACTTATTTTATTTGTATATGTGATTTATTTATTTATCGTCTATTTATAATTATTTATTTGAATTTTTCTTATTTTTAATGAAATGTAAATGTGATATGGTACATCCAAAGATGTACTTGCACTACACAGTGAAATTTATAAATATTTTTTTTTATGTTTAAAACTAGCTGAGAACGCTAATTAATATAGTCTCTCTCTCTCTCTCTGTTTTTCTCAATAAAATCGTTTTTAATTAGATGAAGTACATAACCAAATGTTCGATTATTAAAATTAAAAAATATTCCATATTTCAAAATAACTCACAATTATAATATACATGAATATAATATTAAATAACACATGGCATAAATTAGTTTATTTCATATTTTTCAGTATACTCATATTATATGTACTTTCATAAAATACAAAATAATTAATTTGATCTATTAATGTGATTAAACTTAGATTCAATTGAATTTGGTTATAATGAACAAAATGCATTATTTTAACGTGATTGAATTTTCTGCTTATCGTATCATTGAAAATCCACAAACAGCAAATTTAATTACACAATGGTTATTCAAAAAATAAATAAAGAGAAAAATTAATCATAATTACATTATTTTGGAATCATGTTTAAATCGACAAGTTATCTACTTGATGCATGTAAACAGCTCAATAAATAAGCAAATCAATATCTCTATAACGGAACAACTCTGCTAAAATGACCAGCAAATCCTTTGAACAATAGATTACTGTATATAAAAAAGTCGCATCAAAATGCTCAATTTCAATTATTATGTACCTCAAAGACAAGTTTTACAAATCTGTTTTGAAAATTCAGTTTTCATCTCATGCATAATTTACTTACTGTGCAATGTGCTAAAAGATTGTTTTTTTGAAATTATTAATAATAAAAGATAAGTTAAATAAATTTAGTAGTGATAGCTCTGCATATTTTTTTAATTTTTTGCATGTCTTGAAACAATGTGAAATTGAATTCAATTTTCAGTTTTGAAAAACAAAAGGGAGACCACAATCAACACTACAAGTCCATAAAAAACATATGGAACAGTATGTTATGTGAAACATCATATCCAAGTGGATTTCGTTTTCGCTATAAATAAATAGCAAAAGGTTTACCGTTACCCTTTAGTCTGTGTAAGAAGACCATCCCTTTTATGAGAGAATATTAGTACTTCTCTAGCTCCCCCATCATCCTCAATAACTGAACCCCTGAACAGGACTTTTGATACACTTCGGACAAAAAGACTGACCATATATAAGTAATTTGCTGATGGTCGTCTTTTATTCGGCGAAAAGTGAATGCTCACGGCGAAGCTAAGCCACTTTCTTTCCCCTTTTTGCCCTTTTCTTATCATTACTATTCTGTTTATTTAAGGGAAATTTTTCAAAAACAAATGACGAACATTTTTATTCAATTTTTTATCAACATTGAAATTTATAAGAAAAGCAAAAATGTATTAAAAGTGCAAATTTTTTTTGTTTAATGTATCCTTATAATTACATTAAGAAAACGTAATAAGTATTAATAATAAATTGACGTTCAGCGCAAAATTTCTCTGTCGTGGTTATGTAGACCCTAATTTTTCATCATTTAAACACGCTAAATCAGCCGCTGAAGTGATCCGCTTTTTTTGCTTGAAATTGAAATATGTCTTCAGGGAATAAGAGTTCCATTTTCGGAGACAGAGAAGCAATTTCTCGAAAATTAAATTCTCGTTAGAAAATAAAAGGTAATTTTTTAATCATTTAATATTACATGCAAAAATATTCGTAGCCTGTTAAAGTAAAGACAGAAAACGATCTGAAAGATTGAGATTTAATTGCAACAATAGCAAGACCAGATTTATTTTCCTTTAAAATATGAATAATTGATTTATATAAAGAAGTTTGTTTTTAATTTACAAAATTAAACTACAGTTACTTAAACAAATTATCAAAGAATAATTTCCATTTGTAAAATGTTAAACTAAACATATAGCACAGTTTCAATATTTTAATAGCACTGACTTTATCAAGTCTAAGGAATCCGATTATCACACAGTAAATCGAACGTTGACTCATAATTTATAAAGAGCTCAGAGTTGCAGTCGAATAGATGAATAAAAGCAACAGTTTATCCAAGGGAAGTAAATGTGTACTGTGAGCAACTGTATATTTGAATATACTTGATGAGATATTCTTTATTCTCTTGAAAAATCTCGAAAAGAAAAACTTTTTTTGTAAATAAAATTTTGTACAGTTTTTGTTTAAATGTTATAAATATTTAGATTACGAATACTTAAGATTGAACAAATTTATTTGAAAATCAAATTAATCTCAGCTGGAATGCAGTGTTATTCAAACACAAATTGAAATTATTTCTGGTTAATTCGTAATTTAACATCAAACATTTTGGAGGTTAGATTATTGCTACGAACCGGAGCTTAAAGGAATCAATACACGCTCATGCGGGAGTAGTCAGTGTTTGTGTCTAATTTACCAAATTTGTATTCGACTTAGTGAATTTTAATATACATCGTATATGAATTATATTAATGTATCAAAATTGGTCAAAAGTTCAAAATCAGTTGAGATAAAATTGACGAATACAATTTTCAAATGATTCAGTGTTATTAAAATTAAAACAAATTAGCTTTTGATACAAAGAAATATATATATGTGTTATATAACTTCATCAAAATATTCTCGATTTTTCGAATTTAATTACAATCCATAAATGATCCAATATACATTTTGAGAATTAGTGACATAGCGTACAATATAATTCCATTAAAAATCGACAAATTTTCGTAAAATTAAAAATGTGATCTCAAACACGTTTATTGATTTTTGTCCATATTAGAATGACAGGTAAATAGCGTCATGAATCACTGATATCGAAAAGATACAAATATTTGATCATATTGTAAATTTTCGCACATTTTCATAATTCAACTAACTTAGTTAAGCTATAAACATATGCTAATTAAGCAGCGAAAAGCAGATTGATCATCGTCATATTCGCAGAGAAAAAAAGTACAGTACCTGTCAAAAGTCTGAGCACACCTAAAATTTTTCTCATTTAATAGTGTACTATCATCCTTACACTGTTAAAAGTATCCATAAAATTCTGTACACTTTCGAGTATATTGTACTTGAAATATAAGGCTTACTATACTAGAAGAAATCAATTTATGGCACTTGTAATATAAATTTCTATAACCTGGTGATTGAAATCGTGTTTGTGGTACTTTTGCTCGAAAATTGTGCACCGGTAATTGAAATACTCAAACATGCGTGATCTTGAATCAAAATAATCAATATTATCGACTCTTGGCAACGTTAAAGTGTCAAAATATAACATGAAAAAGTAAACAAACTATAAAGTCGCAACAAAGAAACTCTGATAAATGTTGATGCAGTATAAAAAGTGTACAAGATATCGTTTAAAATATTTGTTTAATGATAGTAAAAAATTTAGAATACAAAGAAAAAAATGTCTTCGTTGATTTTATTTTAAATTTCATAATTAAATTATTCTTAACAGCATGCTTACGATAAATATAATTTCCACTTTTAAGAGGAAAAGTTAATTTTTTGTATTTTATAAAAAAATTCGAATCTGTCAACAATTTGTTGAACCATTAAAATATTAATTTAGTTTCATCTTGACAATAATACTCATTTTTATTGTAAGGAAAATTCAATTCTGATTAAACAATTTGTATTTAATTTTATTAATTTCAAATCAATGTATGACAGACAAACGATATATTACAATCACAAACAATTTAAAATTATATAGAATTTTAGGTAACAGCGTATAGAAAACTCTAAACTCAGTCAATAAATTTAATGCACAATTGCTTGAAATGTACTTCTAGCACTTTTGCACTAATTCTGCTGCGAACTTGTTAACAGTATAACAACAGGAGTTTAATTTAATTTCAAAAAATAATATTCCTAATATAATGTCGAATAATAATTATTCATTGAACTGGATTAGTAACTTCTGTGCATAAGATTGACCAAAGCAACTCGTCCTTTCCCAGCAGCTTCATTTATTATTCCGCTGCTTTCATCTACTCAGATTTTAGTATTCGATATTGACTGTAGTGTTGTCGAAAATTATTCATCACTGTACCGGCAACTGTTCTGCTTGTAATTTACAATTCAGTCATCACATCTTGGCCATTACAATTCTCCCTTGCTGTTAAAAATGTATTTTACAATTCCCCATAAGATTTTGTCTGCTGGTTTCAGTCAGATATTTGATTTCAGTTTGAAAAACCTAATGGAACAAACTTCGGGACGCAGGACACGATTCCGGCAGGCGCGCTTTTACCCCTTTTTCCTTCATTCTTCCCTTGCAGTTATTCGATCCGATTTCGTCAACGAAATTCTTCACAGTTTGTGACGTTGGCATTAGTATGCAACACCGATGACGAGTGTTGCTGGCAGGCTTTGTTATTTCGCAAAACGGATCTATTCTAAGGGTGCCTGATCCTAAAGTGATATGTGCCATGCGTATAATGCCGCGAGATCGAGAGAGACGGAACACGTTAAAGGCTGAGGCCTAAGGCTAAGGGTGCTCAGACATTTATTTGCCGACGGTCCGAATACTCGCAACCAAAACGGCTCTACATGCACTTTCCATTTGCTTGCGTTGTTTCCTTTCTCTCGGATGTAGCCACTCTCCGGAAAAATAGAATCATGCTTTGAATTGCTAAGGAAAATGTGATACCCATCTGCTTGGCTAAATTTATGCAATCTGGAACTTTAAGAGAAAGTCAACGAATAAGATGTAGTTAGTTTATTCAACATTATTGTGTAGATATTAATGTTTCATTTCATTTAAACTTAGATTCTTGCAACAAAAGTGTACAAATTATTTTCTTAAAACTATGATTATTTTCATACATTTGTATTTTTAAATTACAATCAATTTAACAAATTCAAATTATAATTACATGATTATATTTTGCTGCTTATTTGTTGTAGCATTTATTAAAATGATTGAATGTATTTAATTTATTTTTCGCAAAAAAGAGAAACGATGCTGAGTAAAGTTGTGCATAAATGTTTTTTTTTGAGTTCTTAAATATTGTAATGAAAAGACTTTTTTTTAACAGAATATATTTAATATGTTTGCAACTAGTAAATGCTGAATCTCGATGAAATTTGAATATATATATAATTAAATTATAGTTCTAGTAAAAAGTATATATTTACTTTTAAAACATGCGTTAATGTTGAAATAAAAAGTACAGATATCATTTTCATCTCTGGACTTTCAGTTGTCGAACATTTTGCAGCCATGTTGCCTGAAAATTGTTTAAACATCATAAAATGTTGAAATTTATCTAGTGATGCTGGTGACAGTCGCCAAAATGAAATTAGCTTAAAGGATTGTTTTGCTTTTTCGACCGAGTGTTTGACTTGGTACGTCAACTGTCAATGGTTGGTGTAACGCGACCGAAAAAGGAATGTTGCCAATGTCGAGGAATGATTGGTGCCAGGCGCAGAAGTTCATTTTCATCGGAAATATACGTCACGATTTCTCGGAGCTTTCATTTCACCTTTGTAAGACACTTTTTCCGGAACATTGCGTCGACAATCGTATTTTCTATTCCCCATTCTCTGTTACATTCGATTCTTTCAATCTGGTTGCTTCGTGTACAGGAAACTCCATTGTAAAGGATTGAAAATTTTGCACGACGAAATCGAAATTTAGAGCAGCTGTGAAAATACATTATTCACCTTGGGGAATTAATCTATTTATGCATCTTTTTATCGGTTTATCACCTTCTGAACAACAAATCGACGACTAGAGTTGATTTAAACTTGAAGTAGAAGAGAAAAGAAACATTGACTGTTTGAATATTTGACAAATTTATGCAAATCGAGTAGGTAATTAACTGTTATCAAGTATTATTTTAATAAGTTTTATCAAACACTGTGGTACCAAGTCTATAAAGCAAACGTCAGTTAAATAATAATAATAAAGCCCCTACGAGTCGGCTCACGTCTCCAACTTTATTGGAATCGGTTCCGTCACCTCGACGCATTTCTCAAAATGTATCCGAAAGGGGAAAAGACGAAACAAGAAAGAAGATAACACTCGGGATATTATGGCATCCTTTATCGGCAAAAATGCTTCTCCCTCTTTCTCTAACACAAGACAAATGGGAAAAGAGGATATTAATCTGTCTGACTATCTGTAACTATTATATTACTTGGGAGAAAAATTTTGCTCCTTGACGTAATGCTTACTTTCGACTTTGTGTCACGTTATATATCGCATTAGATGCCTATTAGTGTGAATAAGACCAGGTGCCATCTGACACCGATGTTTATATCTAGGGTACACTCTCTTTTATCAACCCTTTACACATTATTGAAAACTTTGTTACAATGAAATGTTTTGTGCGGTATGTTCAAGATTTATCGCTTTGCTTAGAATCACGCTGAATTATTTAAAGTTGATAAGAGAAATTACAATAGAGCAGTAACATTAGCAAGAATTTAATTTTAGTACAATTTTATTGGAATATTTATAGCTTTTATCGCAAGTTGATTGCAAAAGAGCTTAAATTTAATTAACGCAAATTTTAATTACAATTCATTCAATTGAAAAATTTAATGCTCATGATTTTCAATACTATTTAATGTTTCTTTGTTTTTCATTGCGATAAAAGCAATTGCTACATAATTTATTAAAATAAACATTTTAATTGCGTAGATTTTTTTGTTACTCTTACTAACGTAAGTTTCTCAACAAATAACCTAATACAATTCTGTTGAAGAGCATAGCGTGACGATACAACTAAATCGCATCCGTCGCAATCTTGTCGTCTCCACGCATCTCGATGTACCGTAACCCAAAATCCATTCAACGCAAAACCATCAAACGTGTCATTGTCTAACGTTAACAACGACGATGCACCTCATCTAACATCTATCTCAATAACACCACTTCGATCAGAATTTATCCTGAAATATAAATTAAATAAACTAAGAGTAATAAATTAATAACTTACATTGAAAATAATTTAACTTAATCTTGTTTTACCACATGAGTAGATAATGAACATGACAAAGATAAAAACAAATACAGCTATTATTATTGACAAATATTAGTTGTCGATTTTGTGTATAAAATTCATTTAAAATAATTTAAATCTAATGTCACTGTTATTGATTTACATTAATTTACATTACAAATTAATAATGATTGGCTGACTTAAAATGCCAGAAATTTATTCTCGTATGAAATAAAACTGAGTTTTTTATTTCGCATAAAAATGTAGCTGAAGATTATATCGAGTAAATGTTAGTAGTCAACTTGTGATGTGATCGAGTGAGGGTTGAAATATCATGAATGAGGAGGATGAAAGGCGAAGGATCGTGGGGGCGTGGGAAAGTCAATCCATCAGAAAGATTTGGTTCTGGCTGCCACAGCCAGAATCGTCGCCTCCGGCGCATCGCCAACTTTAACCACTGCGCTGCTTGGTAACAGCATTGTCCTTCGAAACTTTACGATGCAATACAGTGCTCATTTTTGTTTTCCTTTTTTTTTTTTTTAACTTTTAGTCCTCCTTTTTTAGTGATCAAATCCAGATACATGGGCTCTAAACTAGTTATTAATGTTTACTTCAATTGAATTAACTTGTCAACACCATGCAGTTCTGTATTTATACAGAAATTGCATTCAAAAGTGAAATTAGCAATTAATCTAAATGTTAATATGAGAATATTAAAATTTGATTCAACTATATTCCAATTTGTAAGAATTATTTCATTAAACTTAATGATGATTGTAAAATAACAATAAATAAAAAAAGATTTTTTATTAAATAAATTCTGTACAGAAAGGAACGAGAGGTAGCTTCGCAAAATGCCATCATGCAATGAACGTTTTTCAAAACATATTTTATCAAACTAAATATAGTATAAAGTAGAACTAGCTTTAATAAATTTAATTATACGAAATTTGTGCAGCTTGTGTGCAACGACTTCGTAAGTGTTGGATATAACTGAATAAAACTGAATGAAATTAAGTTTACAATATTTTGCAAAAATGCAAAATTTAATAAAATGATATATAAGCTACAGCTCAGTTTTATGACCAAGAATCTAAAAAAAAAAAACAAAAAAAAAAAAACATGATTTTATCAAACTTGTGAGTTCAGAAATTTATTAATGAAGATTTTAACCATTAAATCTATTTGGTTGCGTATTTAAAATATTCCTAAAATTAAAAGATTTTTTTATTTAATAATGTATTTGTTTCAATTTTTTTAATGTAAATATTATTTTCTTTTAATTTTATTGGTCTTAGAAATGTATTAAATATAATTAATTTAATTATTAAACATTAATTATTGCATATTAATCTCATAAACTTACTTTACCACTGAAGTTTAACATTCGATTTCTAATGATTAAATTCAGAAATCCAATTTAATACAAAAATAACTTTCATTTGTATGAATATTTTACGGTCAATCTTAGATAACTGGTCATTGTCGGACATTGGCCGGCCGATGTCGATAATGGCCAAAAGTGGATGACCAATGTTGCTTTTTTATATTTTAAAATTAAAAATAGACGATTTAATTATTTAATAGTTATATTTTTCTTATGTTAATAAAAAATTGTTGTTTTCGCGATTTTCAGACAGAAGAATATCTAATTTACTGTTAAATTTTACACGCAGATTATCGTTATTGTGCTTCATTTTAATTGCTAAGAAATGTTGATGTATCCATCTTGCGAATTTTCAAATGAATTTCATTTTTAAAAAAATTCTAGATATCATATTAACATTGACCGGCCAATGTCTTCTATTTTTAATTTTAAAATATAAAAAACCAACATTGGTCAACCACTCTTGGCCATTGTCATCATTAGCCGGCCAATGTCCGACAATGACCAGTTATCTAAGATTGACCGTAACATACATATATATATATATATATATTCTGTGTGGAACGTTAATTTTACGGAAGATTTTGATAAATAATCGAATGCGTTGTAAAAGCCATACAATAGTCTTTTGACTTTTTTAGTGCGTCGTAGTAAAACACAGTAGTAAAAGTAGGATTACTTTGTGATAAGTTTATCCTATTCACGAATACTTGCAGGAAGTGGAATTAGGTCAGGATTTTATGCGATTTTTATGTACTCTGTTGTATACATACATTAATGATTTGGTAATAAGAGTCAAATGCACGGAAATTATCTGTAAAATATATCTTGTATAGAGCACGCTTTCTTTAATTGAATTTGCAAACTTTTCTAGTTGTTGTCATTAATATTTTTCCAGTGAAATAATTCTTTAGGAATAATGTTGCTTTTTGTTGACTCTAATGGTTTTCTAGAGTTGATAAATTCACATGCAAAATTATTACATTTCATTTAAATTTTAATTGAATTATATTAAGTTATTATTTAATATCAATATACATGTTGTCACATTTTATATATTATCATTATGACTACATCGATTTTGTGTTCTCAAATTATATAACCATGTTCTAACACGTTCGAATTTCTAAAGTTTTCAAAGTTCAGCAGGTTCAAGTCTCATTTAAAAGTACAGGCGTTTACGCTGTTCGGATCAAGAAATTCAATCATCTTAGAACTTTGAACGGATCTGTAATCTATTTGAAAATTTCAGTTATGTTTAAACTTCTTCGGATAACTGAAGTAATTTCCTTTCTTTAGTATCAGTGATGTTTGTTATTAGTTATGATTATAAGAATAAAAATTTAAGAACGGATTTTATTTACGATAAAAAAGTAATTTCAACTTCGAAACTCAACTTTTCGTCAGGTTGTGAAATTTGATGTCATAAAGTGATTTTACATATTTATTAAACATCTAATTATTATCTATTTAAGGCTAAACAATTTTTATTTCTTTTTCTATATTTTTAGTTATGTGGATTATCATCGAGTGAAATTAACATCTAGCGTCATTTAAAGATAATGAAATGCATTGGATGAATCAATATTATTTTGTAATATATATTAATTATTTTTAAATAAAATAATATTAATAAAATGTATGTTTAAGTCGGATCACGCGATTTCGTAAATGAAGGTCGACTCGCGGTCGTCAGCAAGTAATATCTAGTGAAAAGCTTGAACGCAACTTTATGAGATCCCAGCTATGATTAATAATTTTCGTCTTTCTCTCCTTCTCATATTTCATTTCGGCATCTTAGGTAAGCATCCGCCCAAGTTTGTACTACACCTTGGGTACAACAGCACAAGTGTGCGCACTCTCTATCCCTCTCTTTTTTCGTCTCTCTCGTTATTTCATCGTATCTATTCCTTTACACAAAACCGAAGAATATTAATTCCAACGTAAGCCGCAAAGTAGTCCTTTACCAAAGGTAACTACCGGCACACGACTCTAAGGGAAACTCAAATTATCATCTCCTTTTACTCGTGCGGTAAGTAACCAAGATTTTGAGAAATTGTATAAAGTAAATACACCGCGTCGATGCCTTTTAAGCTATGAAAATGTATTTGTCGTTATTTCGTTTACAGAGTGGAAGGAGAATTTTTCTGGTTGCGAATATCTCTATGAAGATAACTCGGTTCAACTTTTTCCTCGTAACTCCAAGCAAATAGTCATTTTGAAAGCAAATTTCACGAGGGAGCAATGCTAATAGATTTAGTCTTGGTCTTCGCTCGGCGATGTCTCAAAGGTATTATTTTGTAAAAAACGAAATTTTCTTCAAACCCAGGCAAACAAGGGTCGTTAAAGAACAGGCTTTTGCATCCATTTTGACAGATGTCAAAACAGAAATCGACTTCTTTTCTTATGTTTACAAGGAAACGCTAATTATGTAAGAGGAAATTTGCGCAAACAGATGCAAGCTGTCGAATTTGTAGACTTTAATTTAGTGGAAAGACTTTTGGGAATCAGTGTGAAAGCTTGTCTCAATTTGATATACCAAAGTTACTTTTCTCCACCCCTACAAGAGAAATAATTAAGAGGATTTCAAAACGGGCTAGTTTATACATTTAAATTATGAATACTATGATGAATATTAAATTAAGACGTTTTTTTAAATTTAAATGTATTTTACTGCAACTGTAAATTACATTTTAAAATTAACTAAACACCAACTATTTAATTTCTAAGTCTAAGTCAATGTATTCAACATTTTTAGAAAATATAGTATTTAATACAACTCACTTGAATTTTGGATAAAATGCACTGTAAACGAAAGTCAATTTTGCAAACATTTTAATTATTTTCTCTTTTATAAATTTTAATTTAATTTCATGTTAGAAAAACATCTAATTTAAACGGAAGCTAAACAGCCGTTACAGAACCATAAAACAAGACAATAACTATGAAGTTAGAACAAATAACATTCACTAGGGTAGTATTGAAGATAAGACTTAGATTGTTTATTTACAAAGTATCAAAGTTAGTCAGTGAACACAAGTTGAGATTAAAATAAATACCATGGACTTTATTTTGTCAATCAGAGCTTATCTTGGAAGTATTACAATACATTGGTAGGATCAATACTTTTATTTTAAGTTAAATAACAATTGTTGTAAAAAAAAAATATATATATATATATACTTTTATAGAACAACTAGCGTCAACAATATTTTTAATAATATAGGTAGATACTTTTCTATTTTGAAATGAAAAATAAACTAATTAAAAAATGTACATTCAGAAAGAAAAATTAATTATTAATTAAAGCTTTGTTATTTAAGTTGTGTTGAACGTCATTAAACATTTTTTTTCCTTATAAAAGTCATCCAAACTTATGTTATAATTGTCATCAAGCCAACTTATGATATTGTTTACATGTACTAACTTTAAGTTGAAACTGTGGTTACATAAACTGCAAAGTATTCCTATATATACTTGTAATTATGCCAACTATACGTATAGTAAGAGTAGAAAATTAACTCAAATATTGTTAGTTATAATTTTACTAAAAAATTTTCACAATTTAATTAAAAAGAATGCATTTAAATGTTCAAACAAGCTCATTAATGCCCAGAGGCAAGCAATGGCCATGAATATATAACATGTACCTATATTATTAAAATAGTGGTTGAAGTTTGCTCATTATATCTATAATATATACCGCTAGAAACAAGCATACATTTCATTTAATTTGACATGTAAAATTCTTCAAGTGTATCATTGTTACATTTATGTTAATACTTTTTTAGCTTATTCTTACCTTATATATATATATATATTTATTAAGGTACTTTAGAAAGGAAAAATATTTATTTTATATTAAATAATTATTTTAGTTAGTTTAAGTACAGATATAAAGGTTGGCTATGTTAAATTAATAAAATTTGTAAAGGAGTGTGATCAAGTTATAATCATTAAATTTTCCAACATCTAAATAATTCATTAAAAAAAAATTAGAACATTCTAATAATTAAACCTTTAGATATTTTCGGTAATTTGAAATTTCATACAGCATAATTTTCTGTCTCTAAAACTGGATGAAGAAAAAGAAAAGAAAAGAAAAAAAACACTAGAACAAAATTGTGAGTCCAAGTCTGACAGTTGATTATATTTAATTGGAACGAAGCAGATTGACAGTTTGATGTAAATAAGTGCAAACGGCTTGAATCGAATGATACTTTTTTCGCTATCTTGACGACTCTTCCTTTTCGTTTCCATTTTAGCAAGTTTAAAGTAACAAAAGATCTCTTGCTTCAATGCACGGCTTCTATTCCCTATTTTTACTTCTTTAAAATCGGCTTTGGACGCGCGAGGGTTACTTTATCTCCGAAAATCCTACCCTTCGCATCGAAGAAAGGAAAGAAGAACATTTCAGTGATTTGGCACACGTCTGACCAATCAACTGAGATTTGCGAGGGATACGTTCTAAAGGTGCTCTTTCATCGGATCACCTTGACTTCTTTTACAAAGGTTCCGCTAAAAACGTAACACACAACAAACCCCTCAGTTGCCATAGTAGAATTTCAATGTTCTGTCTTGGAAAGAGGGCTGTCACATGTGTAATTTTGTTGCAATTTAGCTACCACAACATTTTTCACCGAACCTAAAATTTGCGCAATTATCGGTGTAACCCAAGTTCTTTTTTTACTCTCGTTTTTTTTCGTCATACTTGTACAACGTTTCGTCTGCAATATTCAACTACAGGCAATCTTACTTTTCATAAATATACATTTTATATTTAAATTCAAAAAATGGTTATTACAAAGAGGAAACGTGAAAATAAGAGTAATAAATTTGTTTGAATCACAAATTGTCTCTATTTGGCAAAGCTAACTTGAAATATTGAAATTTAAGTAAAATAACATTCAAATAAAATTAGATTCATAATATGTATTTATACAAATGAAAATGACAATGTGAATTCTGAGTGAAGCTCAAAATTGTCTAGTTTTATGTTACGAAAATTCTAAAAATCAAAAACTAATTAGATTAAGTTTGTACACAAATAAATTGTAATCAAAATTATAAAAACTGTCCGTTTGTTTATAAGTTCCTTTTTTTCATTGTTGGTAAGCGTTATTAGGTAAAATATTAAATTTTGGTATTTATGAGTGTACTAATAATACACAAAGAATCTATTGGGGCGAGGATTCATTATATTTTGAGCTAATCCAGCTCCTTAACTGGCAGTGTATTGGACACCAGTGCAACTAATTTTCTCGGGATTCATTTCTGGTGCAGCCGACAAAGCCGATTTTTCGTAATTGGAAACACACGGACCCTTTATGGTGATGCGCCGACACACGCACGTGTCGCATTTGCTTAGTCGCATGCCAAAAGAATCAAATTCATTTAAACTTTGCAATATTAATGGCACATTAGACGCACTCTGTTGGTATAAATTTGTATCCAGGATTCCCCCTTATTCGTTTCCGCTTGTCAACACTTTTTAAACAACTTTAAACGAAGCGTCGGCAACTTCGCCGGTCGAGCGACCAATTTCGTTTCGTATAAAAGTTCGTATAAGTTACACGAGTACATGACGACCGGGCGACCATTATACCAAAGCATTAGATCCCGCGTTGAATTACACGAAAAATGCTTTTGCAGAAAAAAGTAGAGAGGGCAAACGAGTTTTTAATTGGGAAACGAGATTCTAATCAAGTTACTCGCTTTTCTTTCTTTCACTCAACCTGATGACATCGATATCGTTAAAAGCAACCCGGATTACCTTACATTAAACTGATACACTTGATGGTTATAGACGTTCACTCAAAATAATTTACTGTAATACTTAAAAACTTTGACTGCAAAGGCAACAGTTTGACAGTTTAATTATCAATCAATTCAAGTTGATAATCAGCAGAACCATTAAAATTAATTATCATATCTTAAATCAATTTATTCTTCAGTCAATTAGATTGACCGAAAGAATCCAGTAGAAAGGTAAGTCTCTTGGCTCTCACTCAAGAGACTCGGATTCGATTCCCGGACCGGGTCACTTTGTCATGGTTTCCGTGGTTCCCTTCCAAACGCAAATACTTGTCTAAACCAGTATAGTATTTTTCCCCTTTTCTCCTACATGCGCAAATGCATGAAAGCGAATGTAGTAATAATAACTTTTCTACGAATAGCAAATTAGATTGCATTCTAATGTTCTTTTTACAACTTTCAGTTAAACTCCATTTATTACATTGTAATCAAGGAAACATTTTTGATGCAATTCATAATTTTATTACATTTGATAAAAATGCTTTTTAATAAGTAGCTGTAAATCTTAAAATTTAAAAAAGTTGATAACATTTACACTATTTGTGAGAAAATAATAGATTATCCAGAATATATATCAGTAAAATTATAAAAGAAATAGCGTATAAGAAAAATTGTTTTTCACATATAACAATGTAAAATTGAAACCAAAGTCATTCGATTTATTTTAGCTTACGATAATATTATCCGCCCAAGATTTGCATTCGCCCGAACTCTACGATTTTTCGACATGATGCGTTAAAATCTCGCGCACACACGACTTCTGGTGTAAATGCGTCAAGGAGTGTAGATTTTTAAACGTAAACGTGTTCAAATCAATTTTGTTTCGATTTTGTTGAGATTTGGCGTTGCGAACACAAAGAAGAAGTACAGGAAAAGAGAGATGCACACGATTGGATAGTCGCCGCCGAAGCCCATCTGAGCTGCGAAAATTGAACCGAAATTCAGCGCATGCTGATGATGTATGGAGAAGCGGAATCCATCTCAGCTTTGCATCCTCTGCGCGCGTTTGCTCACGCGAATATACAGTTCTACAATTCCATTGGCTTTTTTACTGCTATTACCTAGAAGAGGAAAAGAAATGCCGAGACAAAAGCAAAACGAGATTTTTGCACCAAATGGGTAGTAGAATTTCGTAGTTGCGTTTACGAATTGTTGTCTTATTCGCGAGTCTCGCGAGGAAATGGTTATTGAGTTATTTGTTTGCTTATTGAATTTCGACCTGGAAAACTGCTATCAAAGAGAAACTCAAATTCACTTTTGCAATTTTTAAAATGAAATTGGGTTATGTATTATATAACTGTTATGGCATTAGAGCAAAAAATAGAAGCCTAAATCAATGTAAGAGTTTACAGTGATACTTGCTATTTTTTAAATAACTGTTTTATTTTTGGCCTCCGTTTTTTTTCTCTTTATTTCAACTTTTTTTTAGATGTGCTTTATTTTTTGGTCTACCAATTTTATGTATTTCGTTTAATCCGATTTAATTTTAACCAAGCGGATCGTGCTTTGTTTATTTTATGTGAAAAATTCAATTTGGGTTTTCGTTACATGTTTTGTATAAAAAATAAAACAAACAAAGCTCTTTGAAATATCAATTTTTTAAAAGATTTCATCAATTGTGTTCATCAATATTATAGTAAAAGGTGAAAAACAAAGTCACTTAATATTACTTAATAAATTTAATCTGATTTAGAAAGAAATATGATGACTTAATCATTTGATTGATTATTCCACCATAATTTATTGAACTTTGGAAATACCGTGATATTGTAAATCGTGACTAAAGTAAATTAACTGAATGTCTAATGAATAAGAATTTGAAGGAGATACCACAAGGTATCAGGCGTTAACAGCAGAGAAAACAAGAGGGTTTAAATTAAGGATACGGGCAGAGTTAGGCACGTTCCCCTTATATTTCACTAAAACCATGTTACCAGGCTTACCGCCTAAAAGCAGAGTAAACTGTGTTTATAGTTTTAAGAAACGGTTCTGACACCCTTCTTTGTAAAATATATATGTTGTATAAGATTCTTAGATGGGTTTTGGAAATTGAGTTTTGTGATTTTAGACATGAAATACGTATAAGAAATCATATTACGAACGGAGAAAATGTATCATTTTTTTTCTTTCAAACAAAGCAACGTTTATAATTTTAATACAATTTAGAAATGTTGATAGTTAACTTTCATTTTATTCAATAGATTTTTTGTAACCACATGTCGTTCATTATTATTCTTATTGCGAGTTGTCTGTCAGAATTTTACGACTCTTAATTTGATTTTATGTGGAGATGATGCATGCACAAAAGCGAATTCTTGGTTATCAAAGTTTAGAGCTCATTTTTTCACACATAAAACGCTGACTTACTTCTTTGCTTCGCGCATGTAAGTATGTTTATAATAATATCAACGTTTACTTCTTTTTATTTCACGTATCTTGAAATTTAAAGGGAATAGTAATACGCGAGTTTCGTTGTTATATCCATGCATAAGTACACATTTCATAGCGCGGTGAAAACAGAGCTTACCTATATACAGAGAACAATTTTGGTTCAATAACATTTTTGTGTCATACATTTTCGGTGGAAATTTTGATTTTGATCCTGAAATCAATTACTTACTTTGAACATTTCAAAATATTTGGCATATTAGTTGAACCTTTGTATTTTTAATATAATTGTTCGTAATAATGTACTGCGTTAAGCAAAAATAATGTTTTAACATTTAATGATAAAGATACAACATTGATGGCTCCTACATGTTCACATATAAACTTTAAACTTGCAAATTTTGTAGTTTGTTTCATATCATTTCACCACTCAATGGAAAGAGTAATCTGTTTCCACTAAAACACATCGCTCTACTTCAAAGTATTTTTTTCCCTCTTTAGCCAAAAAGTGCAAAAAATATACATCCTTCACTTTTCTCGTCTACAAAGTTTGATTGAAATCAGCGTTTTCCATTTGTGCTTCTATCGACGTGGATAAACATTTTTTAAAAATAACTTATTGTATATATAGAGGGGTTTATTTATCGAAAAATGTCCAAAGAAATAATAATATGGCTATCATATTTGTTCTACTGAAAAATCGTTATTTGCTTTATTTGAAACATAATTATGTCTTTTTTATTAGTTCGGATAATTTATTTACTGAAGTTATTTTAACAAAAAATGTTTTAAAAGTATTGAAACTATTTATCGTTATATAACAGCGAGTCGAAACTTATTTTATTTCATAAAACCAAAATTTTTATAAAGTTGGTGCAAGTTTTGATGAAATATTACTA